>QANZ01027965.1:40400-75599 GCA_003254925.1 Chamaecrista fasciculata | reverse complement strand
ATAATAATGCTCTAAAAATAATTATATACATGTGTATATAAGGTTCTAGGCGCCTAATTTTGAGACACACAAGTGTGAAACCCTAATTGAATGAGCATTCATCTTCCTCCTTGTTGAGAGAGAGAGAAACTCGTCTTCCTCCTTGTAGAGAGAGAAGATTCGACTTTTCTCCTAAGAGTTAGAGAGAGAAAGTCGATTTAGGGTTTTGGGAGAAGAAGAACAAAAGGAGTTTTTGTTGCTATCTCCTCCATTATTGCGCCACCTAGCCTGGAATTCAGAGAAGGAGTTCCTGAGTTCAAAAGCTGTAGATTCAATCCCGAGTTTCTTTGGAGAAAGAAGCAAGGAGGCTAGCACCTCGTGTTCGGGAAACTGTTCGTGTGGATTACCGGTGGAGGAAGGACGTGCAAACAGACTTCTAGACTCACAAAGTTCAACCATCCGATTGAAAGCTTGAGGTATAACACTTTTCATATCTGGTTTTAAATTCAACTAGCGGATCTCAGGGTTGGATTTTCCTGGGGAGCGCAAGTTTTTTTTTATTTACTGTTTGCTTCCGCTGCGTGTTTTCCCCGGGGATTTCCCAACAATAAAAAGAAAAGGACCTTACTATAAGAAAATAAAACTTTTAGGGGAACAAAGTTTATTTTTACCTTTTTTTAACAGAAAAATGGATGAAAATCATTAGAGGGACCAATTGTACTAAGTTTTAGAAAACTAAGAGACTAATATGGAATGAAAAATAACTGAGAGACCAATTTAAAACACAGAGCATAACTGAAGGGCCAAAATAGGACTTTAGCCTACTATTTAGTGTATGTAGGCAAGTGTTGGTCTTAGGTGTATTTGTATACAATAAATATATGTATTAAAATAAGGTTAGATGCTTCACAAGTCCACTCTATTTTTATAGAATAAATATTTATATTTTTCATTAAAAAATATGCGAGTTAATAATTCAAAATTTTACATGTTTTAATCCATAAAAGTCGAAGAACTAATATATTTAAATTATTTTATCCTTGCAATTTAGTTCTTAAAAGTAATTTTAAGAGACTAAGTTGCATTGTATTCATGACTTTCAAAACTTAAAGTATATAAATTAAATTTTTAAAGATTGAATTATCAGTGTGATAATCAAATTATATCTTATTTTTTTAAAATATACAATTGAATGCTTTACTATTGATTTGATATGAGATTTCCACCACATAAAAAATATTACAATCATCTATTCACACTTCTCATCGCATTGAAAATATTACAAACATCTAATCAAAATTAGAACAAAAAGAATCTTTTGACCACAAAAGGGAGTAAAAAAGAAAGAGGTAGATAGAATGGGGGGGAAACCCAATGGGGGTAGGAAGCTTAAAATTTTAATATTAAGGACACGAGAGAATTGGTAATTGGTGCATCATTTAAATTTGATTAGGAGGATTTGCAAGTTGTCAAAAGAAAGTACATGTTATATAAAGGCAAAACACCCTTTCATGCCCTTAACGTTTGCAGTGATTTTCAGTTATGCCCTTAACGTTTCATTTTGTTCAGGCATGCCCTCAATGTGCAACCAACGTTTCAATTATGCCCTCAATTTTGACTCAATGTACATGTGGCAATTTTTTTTGCTTATGTGTCATTTTTTTTGTTTGACTTGATTACGTGGCATTATGACTGGGCATTCTTATTTTTTTTTCCACCTTGGCATGATGACTGGATTTACATTTTTGAACATAAAAATTGAGTAAACTAGCAAATCAGTCCCTGGATTTACATTTTTCATCATCTTCATTCATTTTAGTCCCAAATTCTCAAAATAAAATTGTAAAGTGTCCCAAAACACTTCCAAACATTTCAATTTAGTCCTTAAAAGTATTAAAAACCCTAAAACCTAAACTCTAAACCTTAAAACTATAGACCATAAACCCTAAACTCTAAAATTCTAAACCCTAAAAAATCTAATTTGAGCAATTAGGTCCCTCACCCATTCTTATCCCATTATTCTCAATTCCCCCTCTTTTCATCATCTTCATTCATTTTAGTCCTAAATCCTCAAAATAAAATTATAGTGTCCCAAAACTCTTCCAAACATTCCAATTTAGTCCTTAAAAATTAAAGTCCTCAAATTTATTAAATCAGAATTAAAAAAAAATTGGTCCCTAAATCCTAATTTTAGAGTACACTACAAACAAATCATTCAAGTACCAAAAACTGATTTTCATTCAAGTACACTACAAACAAATCAAAACCCTCAAAATTTTTCAAAATCGAGCCCCAAAAATAAAAAACCCTCTCAAAATTAACCTCAAACTTCAAAGAATCACTGATTCTCATCAGATTAAACAACAAGAGTGAGGAAGATGATTGATTATATTCACATCAATAACTGATATCCTACACTTGCAACAACCACTAGTTTTCAAAAGAACAAGGATCAAACTTCTAAAAAAGAAACTAAATTAGACAGTTCACGTGAAAACAGAGGAAATTATGATGTGTCTTGCTTGCAGTTTTAAGAGTCATCGTCACCACTAGCAGCCTTTGATGAGGTTCCTGTCTTCTTAGGGAGAAGCAGGTTATGAATGTTGGGCATAACACCACCATTCGCGATTTTCACATCTCCCAAAAGCTTGCTCAATTCTTCATCGTTCCTCACGGTTAATTGAATGTGGCGAGGAACAATTCGAGTTTTCTTGTTATCTCTTGCAGCGTTTCCTGCCAACTCAAGAACCTGAGAAAGAAGAAATTTCACCAAAAAAAACCACCAATAAGTAAAATTAAACCTCAAGGAATTCATCTCCCCCTATGAAACAAAGATTTCAAGAACCTAATCTGACCTAATTTGGAAACCCTAGATTCAAACGACAAACATGTAAAAATGAACAAGAATCAATGGTGGGCAATGTAAATTAAAATTACCTCGACGGCGAGATATTCAAGAATGACGGCGAGGTAGACGGGGGCTCCAGCGCCTACACGCTCGGCGTACTTACCGGCTTTCAAAAATCGAGCAATACGGCCGACGGGAAATTGATGCTCGAACGGCGGCTCGTCTTCTTCCTCGATTTCGACGGGAAAATTCAAATTTGTTACTTTAAAAAGTGGTTATGTTATAGATTTAGGGACCAATTTTTTTTTTAATTCTGATTTAATAAATTTGAGGACTTTAATTTTTAAGGACTAAATTGGAATGTTTGGAAGAGTTTTGGGACCTAATTGCTCAAATTAGATTTTTTAGGCTTTAGAATTTTAGAGTTTAGAGTTTATGGTTTATAGTTTTAAGGTTTAGAGTTTAGGTTTTAGGGTTTTTAATACTTTTAAGGACTAAATTGAAATGTTTGGAAGTGTTTTGGGACACTTTACAATTTTATTTTGAGAATTTGGGACTAAAATGAATGAAGATGATGAAAAATGTAAATCCAGGGACTGATTTGCTAGTTTACTCAATTTTTATGTTCAAAAATGTAAATCCAGTCATCATGCCAAGGTGGAAAAAAAAATAAGAATGCCCAGTCATGATGCCACGTAATCAAGTCAAACAAAAAAAATGACACATAAGCAAAAAAAAATTGCCACATGTGCATTGAGTCAAAATTGAGGGCATAATTGAAATGTTGGTTGCACATTGAGGGCATGCCTGAACAAAATGAAACGTTAAGGGCATAACTGAAAATCACTGCAAACGTTAGGGGCATGAAAGAGTGTTTTGCCTTATATAAATGTTGTGCCTGTGTGTGTCTCCATAAAATAATTGATTTGATTGCTTCCCTTTTAAGATAATGGAGACATGGGTTTAGCCCCCATGTTACATCCAACCCAAAATTTCATGCAGCTAGGAATCTTAAGGTTCAAACTTCAAATTTATAGATCAAGTTTTATATATTGCTTTTGTAAAGCTTAGATTCTGCCTGCCAAAAACTTGTTTGAAAGTGCCTTATTTTCTAAGTGTTGTTATTGAGGTTCTTACTGAATATTTCAGTAATCAAATTATTCTGATGGACTAATAAGAGACAAGACATGACCAACTTGTTATTTATCAAATGATCAATTATTGAGTAGCATTAGCATATCATTTATTAAGTTTATCTTCAATCCATTGGTTTTGCAGAATATGAGACTCTTAGTTTGAGGAGCATTATGTGGAGGCCATGACCTTTAATTTGTAGTATTTGTTGGGATTTCTCCCAAGTCCCACATCGATGGGTACAAAACTTGAGAGGGGGAGGGGGCCTTATAAATAGAGAGTGGGGCTTCTATCTTTTTTGTGTATCACTTCTACTAGCCTTTGAGTGTGAAAGGGTTTGGGTAGTTGTGAGAGAGGGTTTTCAATTTTTCCGTTCAAAAATTGTATTGAGGAGGGTTTGTAATTTTTCCGTGCAAAAATTACAAATAGTGAATTTTTGTCCCAGAGGGGGCCGTGGAGTAGGTCTTGAGGCACCGAACCACGTTAAAGATTTGTGTTCGTTTCTCCGTTTCCTCTTCCTTTATTTCTTGTGTGGGTTGCGCTTCCGCCCAACAGTATTAATTTAAGATATTTATTTCTGAGAGATCTAAAAATACCCACCTGTCAGGTTTCATCACATTATTTTTACTTAGAAAAGTATAATACGCTGCAGTGATCAAACACATAAATTGTAACTATTTTAAACCCACATGAATTTTTTACTTTTTGCTAATGTTGCATGTGTATGTGTGTGAGCATGTTTTTTTTTTCAAAAGAAGTTTTCTTCTATATGTGATGGATTTGTGAGAGAGGTAAACTAAAGGATGATAGAATAACGATGAGAGGAGGAAATATAAACTGATACGAGTTTTTGAAAAATCTTTAATAATTATATATTTTCCATCAATAAAAAACTATTTTTTTCTACTAGTTTTTCAATGATCTGTTTTTATTTTTAAAACAATTGAATAAAAGATGATTATTAAACAATATCTTCGTGTACAAAAAAAAGATTTGTCCAACCAAGCTTAGTTGTCTAGTTGTTAGTTAGGTACTTAGGTTGCTTAAACAAGTGTTGCGGATTCGATCTCCGTCTTATGTATGCAGTAATCAATTGGCAGCGACAAACCCTTAAATGGAGTTCAGATCCGCGGAGGATTAGTCCTTAACCCATCGGACTGGGGATACCTTGGACAACCAAAGAAAATAAAAGATTTGTCCAAATGATAAGCGGCTTGGTATTATTAAGCAAAGTTTCAAATTTAAAATTTTATAAATGTAGTTACGTTTATTGAGAGATTTTATCATCATAACTAAATGCTTGAATTGACAGAAAGTGAATTCCGATTAGTTGACAAAACTTCAAATTTCATATGAACAACTAAAAAAACAACACAGTCATATTTTTTGCTTTCAAAAACTGAATTAATTTTTCTTTTAACCAAATAAAACATGCCCCAAATTTATTTGAGCCCAAACGTTTGGTCCGGTAAAAGAAAATACGGAAAAATAGGTCCCACCGAGATTTGAACTCGGGTTACTGGATTCAGAGTCCAATGTCCTGACCACTAGACCATGGGACCACAATTGATGTTAAAATCCTTAACAGTTATATTCAAAATTACTATATTTACTTAATTCTTGAAAATCAACAGTGAATACAGTAATTTTGAATATAATAATTTGTTTAGTGTTTTTTTTTTTAAAAAAATCTCTTAACAATAAAATTACTTCCTCATGTGTCAGTACTGTTTTTAATTCAAGCTAGTTGAATACAATAATGAAAGAAAAAAAGTTGAAATAACACCATAACCATAAGACATCATAATGACTTATGAAATCATGTTGAGGCCCGAAGACGAAAGAGACATGGAATTCGAGGAGATTAGGTTAGGTAAATGATAAGTCTAGTTGATACTATATAGTCAACAATTTCTTCATAATTAAATATCAAAAAACAATTTGATCATAATCAGCTTCATTTCCCATTAAAAAGGAAAAACTCCATTCATTAAGCTTCATTTCCTACAAGGTGCAAAGAGTTGAAATGTGCGTTTCAGCAGAATTGAAACTGTAAACTCAAGACTTGCATGTAAAACAGGTACAAAGTTTTGACAATGATTCATCAAATATTGCAATACAAACCCTACTCTCAATTTGGATCCTCTATAGTACTTTAGGGGTGTAGTGATGAGAGAAATAGAAACAAGGTAGAGAGAGAAAGTGTCTTGTTCATTTTTCTCTTAGCACTTCACCTATAGCGCATTATAGGGGATCCAAATTGACCCTACTCTTACATTGCAGAAGCTGTGAGACGTGCAGCTCCCCAAGAACTAGAATGTGCAGACTCAATTGTTGCAGGTACTAAATTTCCTCCTTCTTTTCTTTCCGCTTTCAGTGGCAAGCAATCAAAAAGATAGACTTCAAAGTTTCGCCAATACAAGCAAGCACTTACAAATGTACACATTCCTACATGGCTTGATTTTTTCTGTCGTTCAGTGTAGGTGTTTTTACTTTACAATGAAAACGAGTCAGACAATAAATGCAACCGGCTCTCTTAATGAAAAAGAATTTGTCCCATCTTTTCATACTGCTTGATGTTTAATGAAGATTATTCACGAACTTGGTTGATGATATGCTATCGTGTCCTCCAACCAGAAACAGATTTTGGGACAAGGTTGATGGAATTGGAGGCCGCTTCTAGCCTGCATCACCCATAAATCATGCCCAGAAATAAGTGTGTATGCATATAAAAAGATACATATTTAAAGTCTAGGACTGAGTTAGAAAGATCACTTTGATATTTCTTCAATAGCCTTAGTAACCTCGTTTGAACTTGTTTCCAACACCTGGCCTCCAAAGATAATCTCATCCACAATGGTGTCCATCTGCAGATTAACTCATTTTAACATCACATTTCACATCAATGGAAATTTGAGAAGCATTTGATATTGGCTTTTAATGTCAAGCAAGAGGATAGAATCATTTTCTCAAAGAAAGTACCAGTTGGAAGCATGAAAATTATCAATTGTTGTGTTAGTGGGAAAATTTGGGAAATTTCTTGAGAAATTCTTCCTGACAGAGAATCTAATAAGTTAACAAACCTTCAAATCAGCGTGAAGAGAAAAAGATCAAGTTCATAGTAAATTATATTATTATATAGTTTAATTAAATGTGTAGTGTCTCAACAAACAACTGTTTTGGTCAACGTGTTTCAATTAACACTAAACACAAAAGTAGAGCAAAAATACATAGCAGGAAAAAGTCTACAACCTTGCTATAGTTGAACACAACGTCAAGCTCACATACATTTCTGAAGCATTTGTCCAGTGTTTCAACGAAGACTGAAGGCAGAAAGGGTCACAGTAAGAAAATCACTACAAGTAATGAACAGCAATAAAGCACACTGTTACATAAAGGCCATACAGAATGTAGCTTGAAATACATGGAAAATACAAGTCATCCACCCGGTATATCTTCGTCGTGAAAACCAAAATATTCAAATGGCAGAAAACTCAGAAAGATTATCTATAACAGCCAGTGTCATCCTTACAATTCTGTGGAAAGACTGTGCTGAGTAGTCCAGAAAGATATTTTCAGAACCATCAAAGCAACATTCAGCTCAATAACAATTCACCATTCCAGATTTCCTTACAAAAGATTTTCATGGTAACTAGTTTTGACATTTTAAAGCATTTTCAAGAACCAATGTTCGGTTGTACTCTAATTGAAAGATCATTGGGACAAGAAGCCACAAGTTCCTGTGTTAAATTTCTGTATATATTTTTTATCTTTTGCTTAGTACTAATTCCTGTACAGCTGTGCATATTAGTTTAAGCTTGTTATTAGTTAGGTTTGTGTACAGCTCATAGTTTTTACCTTCCTAGAATTTTCTTTCTGCTTTAGTTAGTTATTCTTCGAGCCAATGAGGTATTTCCACACATCCTCATCAAGTGTATTTTCAGCATTATACCTTGCTCTCTGATTACCTTTTTCATCCTGCCATAAAACTTGCACTCCAATTTATTTTCCCTTCGAGTAATATTTTCCATCATATTCATGAATATGCCGCGCAAACATGTACTTTCTATAGTCACCTTGGATCAAGGCTGAGAATGCCATTTAAATTAACTTTTTAACCAAAATACTGTGACAGCTCTTAACCTCCTAACCTTACAACTTACAAGTCACAGCAGATTTCAACTTTTTCACAAGTGTTAATCATAATTAACATGCAATAACAGTGCAACTCAATAAAATCTGTTAAATTTAACAGAACTTCATTGAATTTTTAATTTGAAGCAAGCCTGGCTTATTTTCCCTAGCAAGAGTGTTGAACTATAATGAGGTAAAAATCAGTAATAGCGAGACTCAACCAGATTACTTCAATGTAAGCAATGACAAAACCGGTAATAGCAACATTCAGCATCTTAGCTGCAATCATATTTAGAGCTTTTGAGTTTTGACTATTTGGATGAAGGGGAAATTTGGGAGGCCATGGTCCAATTTGGGGACAACATAAATGTGTTCCGTCAATAGTCAATTAAACAGCTCCCAGCTCAATGTATTTCAAAATTCACCCTCTTCCAACAACAACACAAAATTAAACCATTTAATGTCCACAGTTCATATAGTTTAACTACCTTAAGACACATACAGAGCAATACATAGAAATGCCACTAGTATTACTGGACTACCCATCCTGAAGCAGTACCTACTGAAGTGATAGATTTTCTAAATTTGGAAAGATGTTAAAAAGTAGTTAAGCAAAATAGTATACAATAAGGAACCCACCTTGTATCAAGTCAAGCATAGCCAGCTCGTTTTCAGAACTATCAAATATAAACACAAAGTATAAAGTAGCATAGTGCTTGTAGACAAGGCGAGCATCCTGAAGGAAAAAGGAACAAATCAGTTAACTCCTTGTACAGAAGATAGAAATTGTTAGAATGAGGACAAACAACCAACTATGCCAAGCATGTGGATGTCCAATTAATAAGTAGTTTACGAAAAATGTCTCTGCTATTTAATGCATACGAAGTTAAGTTGCAGCAGCAGTGCATTGCTATAACTCCAAGGTTTTAGCTTTTAACAAGAGAAAAAAGGGTTCATGGTAAATTAAACGTCTGGTTTTGACTGATTCTATCGTGAGCTACCAAAGGAGAAGAAGAGAGCATAGAAGTTGGATATTAAAAGAAGATAATACCTGGCCAAAGATGGATTCAGCATCCACAAAATTGCTTACAGTTTCAGCTCTACTGCACAAGACTGAATAAAAGAAACAAACGGAAACCAGTAAAGAATTTTAGAAAAACAAATACGAAAAACACAGACACACAGTACAACTCTAACATCCTTCGATCAAGAATTGAACTCTGAGAGGAGAGATAAACCTGAAAAGACATTACGTATTAGCTCCTGCTGCTTATCCACCGTCTGAACCAGCACAGTAATTTAACTCAGTCTAATCTTATGATAAAAATCGTACGAATTGAGAGAGTGAAAGAAAAATTGAAATCTGAAAGCGAATGGTATAAGAAAAAGACCCGAAATTCATAAAATTTAGCGAGACGGGGCTTCCCCTGTGTGTTCATCACCAATACTGCTCTTATCATCCTGTCTCTCTCTGAATGAAAAAAAAAAGTCTCAAATCATCAATCAGATAACGCAAGACACAGAACAACAGGTAGATTACTGCGCAGGTATAAGAACATTTGGGGAAAAAATGGAAGACACAGAGATCTAAAGATAAAGGACGAGAAGAATCACCTGAATAGACAACAAGACAGAGGAACAAACCTCAAAAGGTTGACCCGCCGTTAGTGACGTCGAAGAAGATTCTCCGATCAAAAGATCGCGACGACGATGTATAGTGTTCGCGAGATCAAGGCTTTTTACGGTGGTCAGTATAACGATGAATTAACAATTTTGTCGCTATCCTTTTTTTTTCTTTTTTTTTTTTTTAGTAAATTACCATGTGGTTTGACCTATTTTATTTTAGTACCTTGTAATTTGAAAGATACCTTGTGGTATTCTTCATTAATACTTTGATACCCATTGGAGCTATTTTGTGATTTTAACCATAACAATTTTTGCAAAAATTACATATTGACCCCAAAAAATTACAAATAAATCCCTGAATACATATTATCTAGAGACTAAGATGAAAACTTTAAAAAGTGAAATTTATTATGATTAAAATTACGAAAGATTACGAAAGTGTTAATAGAGGTTTAGCACGGGTACCAAAGTGTCAGATTTCAAGATCTAAAAGTGAAAAAGGGTCAATTGACCCCTTTTTTTTTTGTCAATCTTATCTTACTGGACCACGTGAGGCCCATTAAGGCATTAACTATTTTGGGCCATAATGGGCCCAGATTTTGATCAAAAAGTGGTCCCGGCGGGGCTCGAACCCGCGACCTTCGGCTCATAAGACCAACGCTCTAACCAACTGAGCTACGGGACCATGATGCCAGTGAATTTGGTAATATAATATATAGCATAGAGAAATTGGAAACTTCAATTATGCGGTTACCAAAATTTTATCAGCTATTGTCAATATTATGAAAGTATAAGATTTGTTATGATTTAATATTATATTCAGTATAAATTACTTTAAATAAATTATAAACAAGTTAACATTATGTTTAAGAGTTAAGAGAGAAATACAAGGGAAGAAATCTAAAGACAAATGAATTTAAGAAATGGAAAGGAAATGTAACTTTTGTCTTTATGGTACTATTTTCCCCTTATTTATATGTTAATTCATACTTCATCCATAAAAGTTTAATTTAAAATAAAAAAGAATGAAAGTAATCAAAGAAAAAAGATTAATCTTCTATTATTTTTATGTTAAATTTATTTTCTTTCTAAACAAACAATAAAATGTTGGGTTTTCTTCTAAAGTCTCACATCAATTGGAATCAGAGAGAGACGCAAGTTCGACTTAAGCTTACTAAAATTTAATTTCTCTATTTTTATTTTCAAAAGATAAGGTGAGATCTATAAGTGGTAAGAACCAAATTCTCTTATTCTTTAATAATAGTTTCAAAGTTGAACAAAAAATAAAATTTTAGAAGGATTTGCAGATTCCAAATTGACTTCTTCTCGCAACTTGTAAGGATAATGCATATAATGAGGCTTGTCCATTTTCTTCAAAGGGGTGTGTGCAACAAACTTCAAAAGCATTAGGAAAGGGAACTTTCACTTTGTATGCACCACAACTTGTACCAATTCCTAAAGATGTTTTGTATGCACCACAACTTGTACCAATACCTAAAGATGTAATGAGATTTGAGTATTTATGTATTTATGAGAGAAAATTTACAATTTTTTTATTCAAAAATTATATTGAGAAGGATATGTAATTTTTTCGTCTAAAATTATAAATAATAAAGTTATTTCAGTGAAGCTATAGAATAAGTTTTAAGACATCAAATCATATTAAAATTTTTTGTGTCTTTCTCTTTTTTCTCCTCCCTTATTTGTTTTGTGAGTTGCGCTTCTTTCAAATAAATAATGCTCTATTATTGTTTTCTTTTTCCCATAATCCCGAGTTTAAACATAACATAGAGAAATTGTACAATTTTATTTGGAGAATGCAGAGAAATTGACATGCATAATTAAAATATCACTTTTTAGGGAAAGTTGAGTACAGAATAGTATTAATACCACATGATATTACTATATATGACTATTGTTTTTCTCCTTCACGAGATCTCACTATTTCAGCCTCATGGTTAGCTGTTGAATGAGGGAAAAAAAAAAAAAAGAGTTTTTACAGGCATAATTAGGTTAAGGAAAATGTTACATCCAGACATGAATCTTCTCAATGACTCAATCCAAATCCTCTAGAGTATCCACATTAAAGCATAGTCAAAAAAACGGACCGGTTATCAAACCGGTGGAAGGCTCGGGTCACTGGTTCAATGGTTCAACCTGGGTCACTGGTTTAATCGGTTGAGCCGGTTTACTTAAAAAATACATTTTCAAATATACATATTCATTAAATACACATTAATATATTGCAATAATTTAAATATAAAGTAAATATTAAACACTTTAGTACCTTTGGAGCTATTTTTCAATTTTAACCATAACAAGTTTTGTAAAAATTACATATTGACCCCAAATTTTTTTTAAAGTTTTCGTTTTAGTCCATCTATAATATGTATCCAGGGACTAATTTGTAATTTTTTGTGGTCAATATGTAATTTTGCAAACTTTGGCGGGTCAAACCGGTTCGCCGGTTCACCGGTCGGACCGCTGGTTCAACCGGTGACTCACCGGTTCAACTGCAATCCGGTATTTTTATTTCTCCGGGCCGGCCTGGGCTCCGGTTCACCGGTTGGACTGCCCGGTCCGGTCCGGTTTTTAATACTATGCATTAGAGTGTACCATGCCGCATGCTTTTGTATTAAGTAAACTAATAATTTAGTCATTGAAAGATTACAAAATTGACAATTTGGTCCTTAAAAAATTGAAATACGCAGTTTAATCCTAAAAGATTAAAACAATATACTCTTTGTTCTTGAAAAATTAATCTATGAAAAGAACTAATAAGTATATTGTTATGATCTTTCATGAGTTAAACATTGTGTTTCAATCTTCTACCGACCAAGTTGTCAACTTGAGTATTCCTTCACACAGAAATTTCAGAAATTTGAGTTTTTACATGCGGACAAAAAAATATCATATCACCTAAACAGGAAGTACTCCAAAGGATCCCAATTTCAAAGATCTAGTCCACTTCTATTTTACCACCTTAGTTGGTTAAGCAGCTACTTGCTCTGGTTCTGGTCCCACTTCTATTCCAGAATTGCCATTATTCTCAGTGTGGAAGTGCTTGTTGTCATGAAATCCCCAGAATTTGGCTGTTTTCACATCATCCTCCATCATCAACTTGGAGAATTCTTCATGATCATACTTCAATGTGGCTTTTCCACCGAATTCACTCGGAAGATTTTCCACATCAAACAGTGATTTCATCACCTCCTCACTCTCCTTGTCTTTTGTATAAACAAACTTCACCTTCTCGAATGTCTTGGGATCTAGGAAGTATTTCACAGCCTATATACATACATCAAAAAATTAATTATTATTCATCAAATAAATGCGTTTCAAAATTTGAAGTATAGCATTGTTGTGAATGTGAGTGTGACCTTCCAGAAAGCCTGAAAAATTCTTGGAGGGCTATACAGAATAGCACTACCAAGCCTTTCGGGATAGTGATTTTGTAAAATGTGAATAATATCACGGGCTGTTTTGATAGGAATATTTGTGTTGAGTGAAAATCCAGTGAAATCTATCAACCAGGACATTTGTCCTTGACCTTCGGGAAGATTAAGGATTGCATTTTCCATTAGGTACACTAAATGCTTGATGTTATCTTCTGCTGATGTTGTGTTCTGACACCAAAAGAAATGAAAAAACATTATAAGTGTTAATTGTTTTTTTATTTATACAAATTATAAGTGTTAATTGTTAAGAAGTGAAGCAAGAGGAAACAGAACAAATCAAAATTACCTGCATCCCAGGTCTCATTATAAGCACAGTCCTCCCAAATCGATCGTGAAAATTCGCTCTCCACACTTTTCCTGTCGCACCCTCATGTGCCACTTCAGGCTAATAGCATGAAAATAGTCAATTTATATAGATAGAGTACATTTTAAAGTATTTAAAAAGAAATTGAAAAACAAATAGTTAAAACTGTACTCTGATCCAAAATGTCTCTGCCAAATTTCATTTTGACCTCAAGTACTTCATTTGGAGTAAACTAACAATTTAGTCTCTGAAAGATCACCGAGTTGACAACTCAGTCCCTAAAAGATTGAAATGTACAGTTTAATCTCTGGAAGATCAAAATGGTATATTAATTAGTCATTATGATGGATTAAATAGTATACCGTTTTAATTTTTCAAGGATTAAAAAGTATACCGTTTTGATCTTTCAAGGACTAAATGTGTAATTTAATCATTTAAGGACCGAGTTGTTAGCTCGGTGATCTATCAGTGATCAAATTGTTAGGTTACTCATTTCATTTGTTTGAAAAAATATTTATAACTTTTTTTTTGGTCAAAAGGTTATCTTGGACCTAAATGTTCATTTTGTTCCTTTATGTTTCAAAATATTCAAATTGATCTTAAATGTTGGCGAAATGTTTTATTTTGGTCCCAAACTATTGAATATAGTCATATTTTTTCTCGTTTCAAATTCGAATGTGACAAGTTCAGAGCTACATATTGCTTTCGAAGAGTATTTTCTCTATCCAGTTGGGGTTGTTAACTAATGAGGTCAAATTGATTCCAAAATAATAGGCCTCTCGTTTCACGCTCAAACAAGTGAAATTGATCATATTTCTCTCGTTTCAAGTTCGAATGTAACAAATTTAGAGCTACGAGTTACTCTTAACATGTCATTTGAATTTGAAATGAGAGACGAGGAAAATATGATCAAATTTATTAGTTTGGGACCAAAATGAAATATTTTATCAACATTTAAAACCAATTTGAATATTTTAAAATATAAATGGCCAAAATGACCATTTGACCCTTTTACATTATAATCTCTAAGTTTTAAAAATATTTAATTTAATTCCAAAACTTATTTACATAACTGTAAAGTAGTCCCTCCACACAATCTCTCTAGAAAAATTGAATTACAACGAGCATGAGTTTTTGATAAATAAATCAAACATTTGAAAAATCTAACAAGAAACAATAGTCCATGGCCTAATTAATATTTGAAACAGAATCTTAACCCAAACAAATTCGGAAAGTTCAAAGAATGATATGAATGTGAGACATACCCAACGGATTTCCTCAGGCTTATAAGTTGATCTCCATGTGAGAGTTTCTTCCAACATTTTCTTGGACTTATCAACATTCCAATTCCTAGCTTCTAAATATCTTCTTAGACAACCCTCTGTGCAATACTTTAAACTTCTTCCAGATAGATCCCCAAGACCTTCCCTCAGTTCACCCACCTAATACATGTAAATATATTCATCATCTCCTTGTTCAGCTCTATTTCATCGAAATTCAAATTCTAAGATTTTTCTATATATAGTATTTTAATTTTAATTACCTTTGCATCTTTATATGAGGGATCATTTTCCACATGCTTCTGGGTTTGCCTTCTAAGAAGGAACATGTTAAAAGCTAATGTAATTCAACCTGCACTAGAGAAGTTGAAAACAATTTAAAGATTAAAATCTAAAATTTAATTATTCATGCATCAATGAATGAGAGAGACAAGACGAGGCTGTTTCCTAGCTAATTAATCAATCAAACAAGCTGACAAATCAAAATTGAATGAAGTGATATGATGGAAATAATTTCAAGAAAAAGTCAAATATTGAAAAGATCGAACAGACTTCTGATCTGGCAGCCTCCTATTTCTTGATCGGTTTCCAGAGTTTTTATTTGTTTTTTTTCATGGTTTTAGGTTTATGAAGTCAACGTTTGCAATTTCATTGTCTTTTTTGCACCGATCCAGAATTCCCGGCGTTGACTTAAGAGAGAATCTCAAAACACAGAAATTATTTTGCCTATTTTTCATTCACACTATGGCCTCATCGATCAGCTAGCAGAGAAATTCAAAGAATTTGCAAAACTGAAAAGAACAGAGTATATATATATATAAAGCATTAAAGGCAGTAATTGAGAAGTATATATATATAGATAGCAGATGATGAAAAGAACAAAATATGATTCATGACACTCACAATATATGTAACCATGTATATATGTTGACAGAAAAAACAAAAACAAAAAATGGGAAGAACAAATCCGTGAGATATAAAAGTGAAGAAAGAAGAAATTATGGTGAAATCAGTCAGAATTGAGAAATATGTATGTGTGTTGAAAGAGAGAGAGAAGGCGATGAAATAGAGGTAGTATAGAGTTGTTACCTGAGAGAAGAGTAAGGAGGAGGAATTCAGAAAACGCAGTGAGTATTTGTGAGTGTGGGGTTTTGAGAAACAGAGGAATAAATGTGCGTGCGTTTCCTTGGGAAATTAAAGTTTTTTGAGGTCACTATATTTGTTTGTATGGGCACGAGGATGGCATTTAATATTTTATTTATTTAATAAGTTCGTGATTCACAAAACAGATTATGAACAGTGTGATGACGGAATTAGAGAGAGAGAGAGAGTGTGAGAGAGGCCGGAGAATGATAGTGTGACTGTGGTTGCCGGTTGCCGGTTGGGCTCAACATTTACCGTATGTAGAATCTTACTTACTTTTTAAAAGAAGTTCGATGGTTCATTTTGGTACTAAATATATGCTTTAATGTTTATTTTGATCCTAAATATTTTAAAATATTCTAATTTGTCTTAAATATTGTCTAAAATGTTTCATTTTGCTCGCAAACTATTAAATTTGTTGATATTTCTCTCGTCTCTCATTTCAAGTTTAAATGATTTGTTAAGAGTAACTCGTAGCTCTGAATTTGATATCGCTCCTTTAGATCCGCCGGTCCTACAAACACTCAGATGGAGTTGAGTCCCCAAATGAGTCTCTGATGGTTAAGTGAGTATTTCAAAAGTAAGAGTAAGTAATATGTAAAGTGTGTGTATAGGTGGTCCCCCGTAAGTAATATGTAAAGTTTGTGTATAGGTGGTCCCTCCCCTCCTCCCTCCTTAGGCCTCTAGAGGGTAGGGTTGTTATATTCTAACAGTCTTGATGGTGACATCTAGGTAGGTCGATTTGTTGAGGATGAGGTCGGTCGGTGCAAGCAAAGCTTTAGGGGAGGTCGTGCTCTTAGATAGTGATAGGGCTATTCCGTATCAAAATTTATTGCATTCGAACTTGAAATGAGATAGATATGATCAATTTCACTTGTTTAATCATGAAACGAAAAGTTTACTTTCAAGACCAATTTGACCTCGTTTATAGACTACCCTAACTAGATAGAGAAAATACTATTTGAAAATAATACGTAACTCTGAACTTGCCACATTCAAACTTGAAACGACAGAAATATGATCTTATTCAATAGTTTGAGATCAAAATAAACATTAAGACATAGATTTAGGATCAAAATAACCCTTTAATTTTTTTAAAAAAAAAAACTAAATTAACAAATTTACCAAGCTTATAATATCTTTAAAATATTAAAANAATTTACCAAGCTTATAATATCTTTAAAATATTAAAATATATAATGTAGCTCCTAAAAAAACTAAATGGTATATCGTTAGTACCTTTTATAGACTAACAAATATTTTTTTATTATTCTTTTAGGAATTAATGAGTATATCATTTGATTCTTTTAAAAACTAAATTGTATATTTCAATATTTCAAAGACTTAATTGTCAAGTGAGTAACCTCATGTAGACTGGGTTGTTAATTAACATTTTAAAAAAAACTAAAAGTTTTATTTTAAAATAACAATTATTGTGTGAACGTACATTTGGTAACTAAAAGTTACACATTGACTAAGATATATTAACTCAACAAATTTTCCGTCTTTCATACAAATAGAGGATTGTGCTTCGGATATTGCTATACTAGTACTGTGAGTCTGATAGTAGTTCTAGATCCATTAATAGTGTTGTACTAATTTAGCCCTCTCTTCTTTGGGCACATCGTTATTTATTGTATTAAAAAGAAAACTTATTTTGCGTAATCAATTTATGAGTGATTTTTTTTTTAAAAAGGAACAGTTTCATTAATAAAGGTTAAGAGTATACATTTCTCCTGGAACTATAGAGACTCTATGCAACATCTCCAAACATGACTAAAAGGAGAGTTATCAATACACAAAGCCCATTTCACCCTAAATGAACCTAATAGTCCCAAAATATCCTCCCTCACCGTCCTCTTGTCTGCAGATCCCGACCCACCCACTACACAGAAATCTGAAAATATAATCTGAAGGAATTCCAATACTCATATCAATAATTGGCCAACAGGACAATAGGAGAGAATCTCTATGAAAATGAGAAGAGAGAGGATCTTGAGTTTGTGCAAGACCTCCACCTGACCCATCCATTTAAGAGCAATCCCACCTCTGTAAAAGATAGCCGCTAGACTAAAACGTGTGGAATTGGAATTGTAATTGTAATTGTAATAAATAAATGAGGGGCACCAAGTTATTAAAGGTGACACCTAAACATGGATCCCATTAGGACTTCATGTATCTACAAAACAACCACAACAACAAATCAACAATAACAACTGCACATGGATCATGGTAAAGTAAATTCATTGGGAGGAAATATATCTTTGGGCAAAGTATTATTTTGGTCTCATATCTTTTGTTTTGTTTCCAATTTGGTCTTATATTTTCTTTATTGTACTTTTAGTTCCATATTTCTCGATCATGTCCCAATTTGGTCTCATATTTTTAAATCAATTACATAATAATTTGTCATATATCTTTTGATCAGATACAGAATTGATCTCATATCTTTGTAATGTTGGTTGATTCTTTTACAAAGATAGGAGACCAATTTTACAACTTGATCAAAAAATATGAGACTAAAAATGATATAGGACCAAAAGTGTAAAAAACAAAAGATACAAAATAAATTAAAAACTAAAAAAAAAATATAAAACCAAATTTACACTTTGACCTCTATCATTCAAATTGGATCGTTTGGAAACCCCTCCCTTAATAATAACGCCAACAACCTAGCCTATTGATGTTGAGTGTTGGGTTATCCAAAATTTGAAAACAACGAAAATACTTATGTCATTAAACTAATTAACAAATTTTGTAAGCTAGGTATCCATTGTGAATTAAGCTATTATTTTTACTATTGTAATAGAATTACTATCTTTTTCAAAAAAAAACATGAGATTTCAGGGATAAAGAGTGGATCAAGGGGTTAACTAAAATGTAATATTTATGTTGAAGAAATGTGCTGATTCCACATCAAAAGAAAAGAGGGAAAAAAAAAGGTAAGAGATCGTGGTCGCGTGGGAATTTTTTTATATTTGTTGCAAAATAAAAGAAAAAAACTCATGAGGTCGATAATGACCTTGAATAATTGATACTGATGATCTGTTCCACTGGGATTATATTCTCTTCCTTTTTCTAAAGAAGATAAAATAATACAGAGTACTTTTTTCTTTTTTTGGTAAACATAATACAGAGTACTTTAAATTCCAAGATTCCACCATAAATAAATCTTTGTTTTTTTGGCCATTACCATAAATAGATCACTATACATTCACATCGGCATTTCTCATATTAAATTAAAGTTAAGGCTGGTTGATTTAAATGGTAAGTAATTTAATATCGACTAAAATTTGAAGTTTGAGACATTATAAATGTAGTATTCTTGTTAAAAAAAAATTCTATCTTAAAACATGATATGAGTTGAATTTAAATTAGTTCGGGAAAAATTTTAGAGGTCAGGTGAGCAACCAAAAAAAAAGTTAAGAGCAAATATATATATGTTTACAAATATTTTTGTACAATTGAAAACAATGAACAATAAAGATATGAAACTTTATATAATTTTTATTCATCTCTTATTTCAATTCAGAAAAGTAAGACATGTGGTATAAACTATCAAACATATTGAGTTTTCAAGCTAGCTAGAAATTAACAACCAGATAAAAGACAAACATTGTGAATATATAGTGTGTTCATTCTTTTGGCCAAAATTTATTTTAGTTCTCTACTTATTATTATGTATGTGGTGTTTCTCATTCACTTGCTTTCTATTTAATAATGGTAAACTTGTTCTTGAATTTGTTTTTTCAACTAAATCAACATAATTAAGTTTCTCTCAGAAATAATTTTAGAAACACAAGATCTTAATTACGCCAGCAGCTAGTTAGTAAATTTAAAAGATAAATTCTTCTGATTAGCTAGAGAGAGAGATAAATTCTTCTATTACACTCAATGTATTTGAGCTTTGACATGCCAACTTTATTAGTATTTTATAAAAGAGTCCTTCTAACATGTGCCCTAGGGTACATGTTAAGGTTTTTTTTTTATTGGTTAAATGAGTTTTCAAACATTATAAATTATCTTTTAAATGAATTTTCGTAGATTTCAAGATATGAGATGCTCTACTAACCAATCAAAAGAAACCTTAAAATATGCTCTAAGGGCACATGTTAGATAAATCCTTTTATAAAATTAGAAAAACACACAGGTTCTCTTCAACATTCATATTTACTTGCATCTATCCTTAGGTCCACCTAATATCTTTATATAAGTCTACTATATAAAAAACACATAAGTATTCTCTTCAACATTCTATATTTTTTACTCATTGTTATTCTCATAATCTCTTACTAACTTGATAGTCGGAGTCGGCAAACCTCACTCTCATGTAGTTTTTAACTTTATATTATTTTGTAAGCATTCAACTCAAGAGGTAAGTCTTTGAATTTGTCAGGAGGAACCATGTCTTGATTTGTTGAAATTAGATGTGTTATAATATCTTATGGATGGTACATCTTTAATGAATTTTATATAGTGAAATGCCTATTTTTAACAAAGAAAATTGAAGATAAAAGTAGACCACAAGAAAAAAAAAAAAAAAAGGAAAGAAAAGAAGGCAGAATGTCATTATCAAATGGGCGCATGAAGCACGCATATGGACTTTCAATAGTCTAAAGACTATGGACGAGTGGTCCAATTACATTGCTCTAACATCGAAAACCAAAATGGTATAATTTTTATTTTGAATCTCTAGAGTGGTATGTTTGAAATTGTACAAAATCCCATCATTTAAGGACAAAGAATAAGAATATCCCCAAACCCAATTAGGTGACAATGTATAAGAAACAAGAATGCCACTATCTAGAAGCCTATGTATCCGGACTCAAAACTAAATAAAAACTCCTTTCACTTCTCTTTCCAAGGACATTCGCCTCATGTTTTGGCCAATTGCTTTTTACATTTTCGAAGAAGAAAATGTCTATTTTGAGAGTTAAAGTCTTTTGTTAATTAAGGTTCCATGAGTAGTGAAACTTGATAATAGGCCCAATGATTAGGAGACTCAAATGGCAGAGCATACCCTTGATTCAGCAGGCTACAAACCCACCAGATAGATCATATAGGCATGAACGCCTTGTATCTTCCCATCAGATGTGGACGCCCACAATCACGAAGGGTGTGGGCGCCCACACATCAACAAATAAAGAAATATTCCCTGAATCAATCAGGAGCCAATCAAGGATCGATTAAGATCCGTTGTCAATCAAGGAAAATCACTTAGAGATCCTTTCCCTCGATAACGCCTTAGCCATCAAAGCACCTTTCACAGGAAAGAAAATTACGTGGGAGCCAAGGATCACAATCAGATCAGCCAGGATCACAATCAAGCATCCAGGCATTTATTACAAGATCACGTCAGATCACCCTCAGCCAGTATAAAAGGTTAACCCTTCACACTGGAAAAAGGTACGCTCTCTACTCAGTCAATTGAGATTATCGAGCTCATAACCCTTACTAACTTAAGCATCGGAGGTGAATCGCAGGGCCACCCTGTGTGTTCATTGTCTCGCAGGTAACCTTGAACCCAGAGTTGCCTCATCTGAACCAGGTAATGACCCCCGGCCAGAACCTAGTTCATCACTGGTGCCGACTGTGGGGACTTTCATACAAAGTCCTTTATATTTGTTATCTTTAATTTTCATGGTTTATGTTTCAATTTCTTTTTCTGAATACGATGAACTCCTGGAAAAATTCATATGAATCTTCTATTTATATGTCTTCTCTAACATGTGTGTTCGTTTGAACCAGAAAGAAAGATGACATCAAACCCAGCCGATTGTCAAACTCCGGGAGGCTCAGTGACTCAATCCGTGCAGGATTCGACGCTCCTACCTCCGCCCGGATTTCCAACCATTCAAGAAACGCTGACGCTGCCGAACCTAGTTCCAGCGGGGCAAAACACCATAGCACCAGATGATGGAACCGCCGCCTTTAAGGCAGGCATGCGAATGGAGATGGAAGAACTCCGCAGTCATATCGAAATATGGTAAAGTAGCTCCTGGGTGGGGAACTACTCCTTTGATGGGTGATTTAGAAGTTGTCCAACTAGGAGACAACGCGGAGAAAACTGTGCAAATCAACATGTTGGTGCATGAAGCTGAAAAGGCTGAGCTCATTCAGCTCCTGAAGGCGTCCTCAGATGTCTTTGCTTGGTGTCCTGCCGACATGCCAGGGATCGATCCAAAACTCATCTGTCACAGCCTAAACACAGATGGAAGAACCGGAGTTATCCAACGAAAGCGCCTATTCGGCCAAGAACGCCAGATAGCAATCAAGGAGGAAGTGAGCAAGCTCTTAGCTGCAGGCTTCATCAGGGAAACCAAATACCCTGAGTGGCTTTCCAACGTGGTATTGGTCAAGAAAGCCAATGGTAAATGGAGAATGTGTGTTGACTTCATTGACCTGAACAAGGCCTGCCCAAAGGACCATTATCCTTTGCCTAATATCGACAAATTGGTGGATGGAACCTGCGGTCACCAGACCATGAGCTTCCTGGACGCCTTCAGCGGCTACAACCAGATCAAAATGAATCCTGAGGACGCTGAAAAAACGTCCTTCATCACCGAAGTGGGAACCTATTGTTACACAGTGATGCCTTTCGGATTGGAAAATGCGGGCGCCACCTACCAGAGAATGATGAATCTTTTCTTCAAAGATTACATCGGGAAGAACCTGGAGGTCTATGTGGACGACATGGTGGTAAAGACCAAAGAGGGAGGAAAGCACACTGAGGACTTGAAAGAAATCTTCAACCAGTTGAGGAAGTACCAGATGAAACTGAACCCCTGCAAGTGCGCCTTTGGGGTCAATGGATGAAAGTTTCTAGGATTCATGCTCACTCACAGAGGTATTAAAGCAAACCAAGATCAGTGCAAGGCCATTTTGTAGATGAAAGCCCCAAAGACAGTCTAGGAAGTCCAACGCCTAAACGGCAGGCTAGCGGCTCTTCATAGGTTCCTGTTGAGGTAGAAGGCGCCTAGCGCCTTGTCAGCAATAAAGCTTTTTAGCCACTAGTTTCTTCTTCCTTAAACATGTCGTGTCTTTAAAATTCTATCTTTGTTCTTCTTGCAATTTACTTTCAAAGTCATTATGTAAGCCGTCCTACGACGCACAATTTGACATTAATAAAATGAGTATTAGTCATCACGAGTTTTCTTTACATTCAGGTCTGCCGATAGATGCTTACCCTTTTTCAAAACGCTAAAAGCGAACAAAAAATTCAAATGGACCGAGGAATGCGAGGAAGCCTTCCAGAAGTTGAAAAAATATTTGGCGTCGCCGCCAACTCTGGTAATCTCAGTCAAAGACAAACCCATCTACGTCTATTTGGCGTCTACAGATGACGCAGTCAGCTCAGCTTTGGTGCTAGAAGTGGGAGAAGAACAAAAACCCATCTACTTCACCAGTAAAACTCTTATAGGAGCAGAAAAGCGGTATCACCGCCTGGAAAAGCTAACATTCTCATTACTTCATTCAACTATGAAGTTGAGGCATTACTACCAACAGTATCAGATAATTGTCAGAACAGACAGACCTATCAAACAGATGGTGGAACAACCAGACATCGCCGGAAGAATGTCGGTTTGGTCTATGGAAATCTCAGAGTACGGGATAGCCTACGAGCGCAGAAGGGCCATTAAAGGACAGGCGTTGTCAGACTTCATAGCCGAGATGACGGGACCCGAGAACGCCCAAGATTGGACGTGGAAGGTGCACATTGACGGAGCCGTGTTAAACTCACAACGAGGTGCATGAGTAGTAATGCGAGCCCCAGATGGCTCCATCGTGGAACAATCAATAGAAATTGAGTGCCCAATCACCAACAATCAAGCAGAGTAAGAGGCCCTGATAGCTGCTCTGAAATTAGCAGCGAACATCGATGCCAGAAAGCTAGAAATCTTAGGAGACTCCCAACTGGTGATACAACAGATGAACGGAGAGTATGAAACCAAAGACCCAATCATGGTCCAATACGCCGAAAAGGCGAAGAAAATCATCGAAGGCTCTAGAATTGAAGCCACCTTCCAGCATATCTCTCGAAATGACAACGGCAGAGCAAATGAACTCACCAAACTGGCGTCTAAGCCAACCAAAGGAGGCAGAGACTCCATCATCAAAACAACTCTAAGGGAGCCGTCAATCCTAGAACAGGATGTTCTTCCCGCGGAAGAAGTTGACGAATAGAGAGCGCCAATATTCAAATATTTGGCCACAGGCACCCTACCTTCAGACAAGAACGAAGCCAGAAAGGTCACAAGGAGATCTGGCCATACGCAAACGCCAACGCCAAGTGCCAAGAGCATGCCCACTCCAGACTTAGAAGGCCCAAATGGCAGAGCATGCCCTTGATCCAGCAGGGTACAAACCCACCAGATGGATCATATAGGCATGAACGCCTTGTATCTTGCCATCAGATGTGGACGCCCACAATCACGAAGGGTGTGGGTGCCCACACATCAACAAATAAGGAAACATTCCCTGAATCAATCAGGAGCCAATTAAGGATCGATCAAGATCCGCTGTCAATCAAGGCAAATCACTCAGAGATCCTTTCCCTCGATAACGCCTTAGCCATCAAGGCACCTTTCACAGGAAAGGAAATTACGTGGGAGCCAAAGATCACAATCAGATCAGCCAGGATCACAATCAAGCATCCAAGCATTTATGGCAAGATCACGCCAGATCACCCTCAGCCAGTATAAAAGGTTAACCCTTCCCAATCAAGCTTCCAGGCATTTATGGCAAGATCAGCCAGGATCACAATCAAGCATCCAGGCATTTATGGCATTTATGGCATTTATCGGGCTCATAACCCTTATTAACTTAAGCATCGGAGGTGAATCGAAGGGCCACCCTGTGTGTTCATTGTCTCGCAGGTAACCTTGAACCCAGAGTTGCCTCATCTGAACTAGGTAATGACCCTTAGCCAGAACCTAGTTCATCAAAACTGTTTTTAAATGGTAAGACAAGTAACTTTTTTACGAAATAAATTTACAAATAGCCCCCTGTTTTTTTTTATTATGGAACAAATAGCCCCCTTTAGCTATGGTATAATTGTAAATAGTCTCATTATCTTTTCAAGTATAGTGTGTAACTGCAAACAACCCTTTAAAGATGGAAAAAGACTTGTTGGTACCCTTAACGTTTGGAGTCAGTTTCAGTTATACCCCCAATGTTTGTTTTGTGTCAGTTATGCCCCCAACGTTTTACAATGTTGTCAATTATACCCTAACCTCAATTTTTTTGGGCTAAAGTCCTATTTTGGTCCCTCAAGTTTGCTCAAAGTTTCGTTTTGGTCCCTCAAATCTCTGTCGAACTTTCCAGCGAGACACATGGCGGCCCCGACGACTATGAAAACTCTTAATCCAAGGTTTTTTAACCTTCTGAGTTCAATGGCAACTTGCATTTTGTGAACAAGTGACCGGAAATATGATTTTCGGCGACTATGTAATTTTACGGCGGCTTGCCAGTCATTTTTTCGTAAAATGGAGGCTGTTATTGAACTCAGGTGGTCAAAAAACCTTGGATTAATATTTTTCGTTGTTATTAGAGTCGTCGTGTATATCACCATAAAGTACGTCGGAGACTTGAGGGACCAAAAAGGAACTTTGAGCAAACTTGAGGGACCAAAATCACTACTAGAAAAATGGAATTTAGCATCAAAAATTAGAAATGAAAATGAGTTCTATTGCTAAAATACTTATTTAGAAACAAAATTAGNTTCTATTTTCCTACTATATCTTTACTAAAAGGTAAAAAACGAATCTATTTTCTTATGTGATTTTTTTAAAAAAAAAAAAATTATACACATGGATAAGAGTATTAAATATTAGGTCAAATGCTCAAATTGATCCTACATATTTGCACCAAAGTTCATTTTGGTTTTTTATCTTTCAAAATGCTTAAATTGGTTCCATATATTTTCATAGTGGTTCACTTTGGTTCTATGATTATATTTATTTTTTGGCGAGTACTTCTTTATTCAACTAGGACCATTAACAAATCAAATCGAATCTAATAAGTGGGTCACTCGTTTCACGATCAAACAAGTAAATTAGTCATATATCTCTCATTTTAAATTTAAATGTAACGAGTTCAGAACTACAAATTATTCTTTATATGATGGTGAAAACTTGTTTATGCCCATGATTTGAAAACTTATTTTTGTGACTGTAGTACATAAGTGTTGTTTATGCCCATGATTTGAAAACTTGTTTTTGTGGCTAACTTGTTCGATCGTTGAAGAAGTTTTCAAATCATAGGCATAATCATGGACCTTCACCATCATAGAACAACCCATAAGTGTTGATTATGCCCATGATTTGAAAACTTGTTTTTGTGACTGTAGTACAATGAAAGTGATCAAGATTTACAAACAAATAAAAGTCCAATTAATAAAGAGTTTTTTCATATGTTGTGAATTTTATTTTCAATGTCAATATGAGAATCTTGTTAATAAGAAATCTGTAAATACTTGTATGACTTTAAAAGCGTGCTCTATCTTAATACTTAATTCACCTTAAATTTTTTTTATAAAAAAATAATCAAAATTTACACACTATTAAATGTCATCTGATCATGGTCACGAGAATTTGTCGATTTTATTTTCGTTTTCTACCTCCCGTTCTTGATTTACAAGATGTATCAACAACTCGTACTCAACAATCAACACAACAAGGGGATATATGGGTGGTTAAGTGAAAATGTTTAATTGGTTTAATTTGATTATTATGATTCAATGAATTTTTGTTAAAACTTATTCAACTTGAATCAATCAATATGATTTGTATTATACGTTTTAGCGTTTGCACCTATTAATTTTTGGATCAATATATACCTATGTGAGAGACTTTGATAAGTCCATTGCAATTTTAGAAATCTTACATTGTATAAATAAATACGCTCTCTCAACTTTTCTATATGTAAAAGAGGGTATCTTCCTCAAAATAAAAAGAAAATGACAAACCTCCTACACAAAGTGAAAGATAAATATACTAAGGGTGCGTTTGGATTAAAAGTTAAGTTAAAAGAGGATAAAGGAATGGGGAGGTAATAAAGGAGAGGTAAAGGATTTGTGTTATAAAGGAGGTTTTTAGTAAATTGTGTTTGGGAAAATGAGAGATAAAGGAGGAATTATGATGTGAAATTATTTTAAAGGGTATGTAATGATTGTGGTGGGTTGAAATAATAGTATTGGTATTTTAAATTTGTATAGGGGTAAAAATGGTAAAAATAAAGGAGGATAAAGGAGTGTTGTTTTTTTGTTTGTTTTGGTGTTAGTAAAGTGGTATGAGTAATGATTGCCTCGAAATTTGTGCTAAAGGAGGAAGTTAATAAAGGAGATTTTTGGAGTGGTAAGGTAAAGGAGGATGGAGGTGTGAATGTGGGACCAAAATGTAATTTTTGAGTACTGAATTGTAAACTTTTAGGGACTAGATTATATATTTTTCCTGTTTACTGTCTTTTAATTTTATTTTAAAATTTTGATACTACAAAAAATATTACCTATGTATATAATAGAGAAGGGACCAAAATGTATATTTTCTGGGGTATGAATTATGTATTTTTCTAAATTTTCTTCTTCAGTAGTTGCAGAACAAAAAATATTAGCCATATATATACAGAATGATGGACCAATATGTATATTTTTTACACTTCAAAAAATATTACTTATATATATACTGGAGGAAGGACCAAATTGTAAAGTCTTGGGGAATGAATTATATATTTTTTCCCATTACTGTTTTTTAAATATGTTCATAAATTTTTAAACCACAAAAAATATTACCCATATATATACTGTAGGAGGGACCAAAACCTATATTTTTGGGGTCTTGATTATATATTTAACTCATTGATCAAAATGTAAATAACATGGACTTAATAATTTTATTTTAAATTTTTACTCTAAAAAATATTATTAAATAATTGAAAAATAGAGGAAGGAATACGAATATATCAAAAATTATAGGCCAAAGTCCTATTTTGGTCCCTCAGTTATGCTCCATGTTCCAAATTGGTCCCTCAGTTATTTTTTGTTCCATATTGGTCCCTCAGCTATATATTTTGATGACTCAAGTATTGACTTATTAAGTTAGCATTATTTTTTAAGTAAATTAATATAAATTATATATCTACACTATATTATATGTCTAAGGGTCTTCTGGTAGTCGGTCATTTAAAATTATAGTATAAAATAAATTATTACATCATAATACATAAAATAAAATAATTTAAAATATATATACAAAAGAAAAACCCATCCCACGTCCATGTATCATCCCATCCCACGTTCATGATGTATTATTCAAATAAAAACTATCCCACGTCGTCCATCTTTATTTTTTTTAGGCCAAAACGTGATTCATCTTCATTAACTTATAATAACATATCTATCTTAATTTAAAATTTTTTTCACCAATTTCAAATAATTTTTTCTGTTATTTTTTAATGTTCAATAAAAAATGAAAAGAAGTTATTTTATTAGTAAACTTTTTAACTAATATTTTGAGTATTTTAAAATAAAATGAGAGAGAGAGAGAGAGATGAGTAAAAAAATAGTAAGAAAAGATGAAGGAGAGAGAAAGTTGTAAGGATAATAAAAAAATATTTTTATATGCAATTTACAAATTTGCCCTTTGAATATTTTATTATTTTATAGTAAAAAGTAGGTAATTATAGGTAGTTGAGTAGGGATATGTTAATAATTTTAGAAGATAAAGGAGAGATAAAAGAGAGATAAATGAATGATAAAGGAGGAAAATAAAGGAGGTGGAGATAAAGGTAAAACAAACACTATTTGTAACTGTAGCGCTGGTAATAAAGGAATACGGGGAGATAAAGGAGGATAAAGGCAATATAATGGAGTATCCAAACCCACCCTAACTAAATTAAAACAACAAGATGAAAGATAAGAGGCTTGAAGTGGCACCCCTTAAAACTTGTTGACTCAACTTAGGAATGATACAATGAAGAAAAAGAATGTTCAAAGTAGTCTAAACTGATTTGACTAAACTAAATTAACATCAAACACTCAAAGTCTCAAATTAATTTAAGGGATTTGATATAAAAAAAAAAAAACACGGTTGTCAAGANAATTTAAGGGATTTGATAAAAAAAAAAAAAAACACGGTTGCCAAGACAAATTGCTATTTTCCTCTCACAATGTTTTCATTTAAAAAACTAAAAACAAAAAATACATTAAAACAAAAACAGGAAATTTTGTTGAAAGAAGAGAGATAGACTAAATTTTTGGGTAGCTCAATCATCCAAACTCTCCAAAGTATTGCCCTTAATTTAAATAATGAACAGTTTGATTTAGCCAACGATAATGATGTAGAGATGTTGGTGTTGGAACATCCAATCTCCTCACCATTGAATTTATCTTTTCAAATCTCGACATAAGTACTGCACAAATATTGAGATTAGAAAAAATCAATAGTAACCAAGTTTGGTTGGCCTAGTGGTCGAGCTCACTAGGTCGCTTAAGCAAGGTCAGGGGTTCTAATCCTGCCTTTGTATGCAGCAACCACTTGGCCAGCGGCAGACCCTTAAATGGAGCACCGATCTGCGGAGGATTTGTCCTTGGCCTATCGGGCTAAGGGATACCTTGGGAAACCAAAAAAAAAAACAATTGTAAAAATGTTGGAAGTTCTAATACTAATCTCTCCATAATTTTTCCTTTTGGTTAAACAAAAATCAAGATGATGAAGCTCTCCCAAATTCATTGGTGGCTTTGGAATTTGTTGTTCCATTCAAAAACAAGTATAGGCTCTATCAAGTTGATATAACACATGATATAAAAGCATAAGAGAGATATATGAACACACTAAATAAGGCGAGTTTATATATTATGTAATATATAATGATCAATTGCCTCACAAGGTCATTATTATACAAGCAACAAACGATATGTGGATAATAAAAGAAAGCTAATGTTGGTCATTAAGAAGGACGAATGAATAAATTCAAGGGTTCTAAACCTTCTTTTAGAGGGGATTGGATTGGATTGGATTCTCTCCATTTTCTTCTTCATCCATTTTTCGTAGAGTTAAAAGAGAGAAAAAAAAAGGGAAAAAAATGTAGATTTCATAAAATAANATGTAACATCAAAAAAAAAAACTATTAACAAAAACACTATTTTTTCACTAACATTAAACATAAAACATTTAACGAACTCGTCTTACTCAACAATCTATTAAAAATTAAAAATATATGAATAAAATAATACATCATTATATACACAAAACAAATCTCTGAAACAGTAAATTTATAACTATGAACAAAATGGTGTGTAAAATAAGGCTCTAAAACAGTAAATAAATATCCTCAATAACCTGAAGTGTATTTAAACTGATATTTTATTATAAACAAACCACGACCTCTACGAACTTAAATATCAGATAATTATAACATCAAAACATAAATAGATCCGGGTGGATTCGAACCACCATACCCTTGAAGCACAATAACGACAAAGGTTTTATGATTAGAAGAGTAAACAGGTGGCGAACACAAAGTACTGCATTTGCTTTACTCAACTATTGTAAAACTTTGTTATTCGTGCTTGTGACTTCAAGTGCTCTACCATTTTTAGCTTACGGACCTTTCGCCACTTAAAAATGCCACCATGGTAGAAAGGGCAATCAGAATAAATAAGAGAACAAAAGTAGCAAGTATTACAGGTTTTGCTTGAAGATAAAACAGAATCATTACGTTTACTGCATCAAAAAAGAGTTTACGTTTACGGAGAGAAAAAGTCTAGCACAATTTTGAAAGTGGTTTGAACCAAAAATTCCAAAGATTAAATCAAAAAGATTTCATCAGATAAGTTTAGTATGAAATAAAATAACTTAATTGAATTCAGTCTTTAGATGATTATATACTAAATTTAATAAATAACCGCTAACAAAACAATTACCAATCTCATCACTACAACCATTGTCCAGAAAACATTTATTTAAAAACAGTACTCCATATAAATTCTTGAATAACTTGAAAATTCCAAATATTAATTTTAAAGATGGTAAGCAAAAAACAAAAATAAACACTGTTCAATTAATCTTGGGTAATAATTAATACAAATTAAAAAATATTTTTAAATTTCTGTCTATCTCGCAAATTAGTATGAAACACAGGAATCTTACATCACTCATAATACAGTACTACTAATTAATAATTAATAATAAGCCTTATTATTTGAATTCACCTTGAGGGCACAATTCAAAATAACACGAAATCAAACTTAAATAAAACACTACCGTTGAAAATGCCACATTATATGTTCAGTTGTCTCAAACATCTGACAATGAAAACATTGTCAAAATTCATATCGATAAAAACAACTTCATCCATTGAAATTGTTCGTATGAAATGAATAGTTTCAGATCATACGAAAAACATGTTTAAAGCGCTAAAATAGTTTTAGCACAACTCCGAAGTTAACTACAAAAAAAAAACTCATGACGCGGCTATAAAACTCTTAATTGTCAATGAAAGATGATATCGGTAAAATAAACAATTACATCTACATTATTCATCAATAAATCCAGTAGTCATAAACATAGGAATGAATGAAAAACATTAAACGCCAAGGTAGACACAATTAATGATAGAATTATATAATGAATAAAAACACAAATAAAAGGACAACAAAACAAAAACAATCAAATGCTTTAAACTAGCATACACTACAAAGATACAACCATAAACCAATACTACAAACGCAAAGCTGTAACTGCATTGAATTAGCTTGAATATGCACTATATTATATAAATATACTATACCCACAGAAGCGAGCTTCAAAAGGGTCACAATTGATAATAAGTATTAAAAGATATTGAAAGTAAACTATCATAATAAACCACTAAAATAAATGAATCTTGGAAGAATTTTCTATCACCTCAGTTATAGAAGATCAATTTGGGATTACACAGTTATCATGTATTCCATATACGTCCGCGGTCAAGTATTCCTGAAGATCTGTTAAAAATTCTTGATAGCGATCACACAGTTGCTAAGCTTTCCGCTAACTTCAGGTTGTGAAGCATCAACTTCCAGGTGTTCAATCCAATTGCTGGTATATTTCAGATGATACAATGTACAAATTTCAATTGACAAATTTAAATAAACCAGAGTACAATATTCGCCATATAATTACCATCCACTTCCCCAGCTATATTATATCTGCAAGCTATTAACTCCTTGCCGATAAGACAAATTGTTCTTCACTTAAATTTCCTAAGATAAATATTACACTGTAAAACGTGTCTCCAAATGAGGTTCAGATTGCATGCTGACAAATTACAGCAATCCTCGAGACATAAATGTTCTCTTGAAAAGAAATTACAAACAATTTGAAACTGATAGATAATGAACAATTTCCTTTCAAATATAGACAAGTCTACTACTGTGATTTCTAATCATAAAACCAATAGAACTGTTTAATTTCTTTTAGGTGAGAATTTTTTTTCTGATCGCTATATATAAGTTTGTAGTAAAATATTGTTGATTGAAAATTAAAGTAACTGGTTTCAACCAAAAGATTTACATAAAATCCAATACCTTCTAAACATAATTACTGATGTTCTCCAAAAGCTTTCTGCCAATAACAATATTTCCAGAAAATACCAATTAATAAAATACTTTAATTTTAACCAATTGAATAAATGAACGAAAGATATCAAAATTATAAGGACATCTGGAATTCATAATTTAAGAAATTCAGGAACTAAGATATTATTATACTGTTGTAGTTTAGCTATTTATTTCCGATGTTATGAAAAAACGTAACTGGTGCCCCTTACGCTAGTGGAAAATAACTGTGCTTGATGAATTAAATAACTGCTTCATGAATTAAATAAGATTATCGATAAGTTATACCTCATTTGATTGATGCGTGGAAGCGAATCTGCTGTCGTATCCTTCGCGATCAGTTGTTATAAGCGGGCTAGCAATCGATAGGTAAAATAAACGCAAAAAGAAAAGGAGGCAGACACCACACCAGAGGAAGATCCCGGGCAACTCCCGTGCGATCTTCCTCTAAACCAAAAAAATTTCTTTTTTTATTAAGATTCTGTTTGACCTGCCATGCAAGCGCACCTGTCATGGCAAAGGTCGGATGACAAAGATTATTCAGGATTAAACCCCAACGTCATGAGGTCCTTGATCCCGAAATCTTAAACATCCATAGATACCCTCAGAAACAACTATAAATACAAAGATCCAAGATCTGCATCAGTAGAATCCGGTGGAAACACAACAGCAAGCCTCCTGAATTGCCATGCGTGGTAGATCTAGCAGTCGAACAACTGTATCTTGTGAATCATAACGGAGAGTGACTGGATCGGCTCTTCTTGAACAGATCCACAGCAAATCGATCAACCTCCTGCCGTACCTGCAGATTTAACATCTCAAGATGCAGCTAATTCGTACAAGATAGATTCCGAAACCAACAAGAACGAGAAGCTCAGACCTCGGAGAGGCAGATCTGAGGCGAGACGCTCAGAATTTCTGGAAGACCTACAAAGAGACATGTAGAACAACAGATAAGGTCAAGTAAACATTAAATCAAACCAACAAGAAACGAATCTGAGAACCAACAAGAAACGAATCTGAGAATGATAAATCATCATACCACTTAGAAAATACCATCGGCGTGTAGATCTGGAACCGATCCATACGAATCCGTTAACAAAAACCAACTCCAAAGAAAACCTGAATCTAGATCTACGATCTGAAGGAAGAGAAAAAGATGAGGAAATAGAAAAACTAGTGTTAGGAATGAGAGGAAGGAAATAACCCTGAGGTTGTATTTATAAGAGGGTCTGAAGAATGGACGGCTAGGATGATTTGTGCGGACGGTGGATATTATTAGGTGACGTGTAATGTTAGGTGCCTTAATGGGTCAGTTAGTAGTTGTTGATGCATCATTTATTAGCTGTATTATCTTTTTGATTAAAAAATAAGAGAAAATTCAAAATTATTAAGGCGGTGTTTGAAAAATGGACGGCATCGATATTTGCGTGGGCTTTAAGCTTAAATTAAAGTCGCTGACCATTTCAAACACGATTATATGATGATGAGTCTATCTCTTATCATCATGGCTGACGTGTATGATAATAGAGACAGATCATAGATAGGTGTGTTTTACGAGAGGCTCTGATTAAGAGATGCAGGCCTTGGGCCTTGTCACGTTTTTTCTAATGTTACCCAGCTATGAAAAAAATAGGCTTAAGTGCACTTTTGGTCCCATAACTATGACAAAGGTTTCATTTTGGTCCCATAACTTTTTTTGTTGCAATTTTGGTCCCATAACTATGACAAAGGTTTCATTTTAGTCCCATAACTTTTTTTGTTGCAATTTTGGTCCCATAACTTCTCAAAAGGTTCCACTGTTAGTCCCTTGGTGAATTTCATCCATATTTAGCAGTTAAGTATGACGTGACATAGTAACTAGGATCATGATGTGGCAAAATAAGATGAAGTGGACTGAAATAGGAACTATATGCAACATATTAAAACTTATCTATACCCAACCACCATATATACAAAGAGTGGTACTGACATGGACCAATCTGGTGGGGAAGAAGAGACTTCAAGCAGAAGGCATCGACGAAGTCGATGGGATCCTCAGCCAGAGTCGAACGACCAAAGCGGCGGCGACAACAAATCGGGAAGCGGAACGAGGAAGAGGAAGTCCCGTTGGGCTAACGAGGAAGAGGAAGTACCACTCTTTGTATATATTGTGGTTGGGTATAGATAAGTTTTCAGTCCATTTCATCTTACTTTGCCACATTATGATCCTAGTCACTATGCCACGTCATACTTAATGGTTCAATATGGATGAAATTCACCAAGGGACTAACGGTGGAACCTTTTGAGAAGTTATGGGACCAAAATTGCAACAAAAAAAGTTATGGGACCAAAATGAAACCTTTGTCATAGTTATGGGACCAAAATTGCAACGAAAAAAGTTATGGGACCAAAATGAAACATTTGTCATAGTTATGGGACCAAAATTGCAACAAACAAAGTTATGGGACCAAAATGAAACCTTTGTCATAGTTATGGGACCAAAAGTGCACTTAAGCCAAAAAAATATTAACAATAACGAACCAACCAATAATCATTAAATAAATTGAAAATCTTTTTGGTAAAAATATTGTTGATATCCTCGAGACATCAATTTCAGTTCTATTTTTAAATTTTTTTAATTAATTATATCTATATGTTAATTTTAATTATACTTTAAATATTTTTTTATAATAATTATATTTCCAATTTTTTTTACC
>QANZ01027965.1:5411-40360 GCA_003254925.1 Chamaecrista fasciculata | reverse complement strand
TCTCTCTCTCTCTCTCTCTCTCTCTCTCTCTCTCTCTCTCTCTCTCTCTCTCTCTCTCTCTCTCTCTCTCTCTCTCTCTCATTGTGGTTTATGTTATGTGATGGATTAACTCCATAAGCTCCAAGAATCGCCATAAATGGCAGCCACTGGTTCACAAGAATTGATCCAAATCAGAACAATCAAGAATCGATCCAAATCACACGCAAATCGTGCCTCCTGATGAACCTTCGGCTTTAGACATAATTGAAAGCCTACTCGGCCTCGGCTGGAAATCGAAGCCACGGTGTTCACAAATCCAGATCGAAGAGCTACGAAAATCGACCGATTCGATGAGATTCACCGGTCGACGGAGAACTAGACGGAAGGAATAGAGGCAAACGAACTGTAGAGGTTAACGCAAGTCGGAGAGTTGGAACGATGGAAGAAAGTGGTGGAGTGAGAAGTGAAGCTCGAACTTGACGAAGCGAATGCTGATGAGGAATATGACAGTGACGAATAGCCGAAATTGCTGAATCTGCCGGACGGTGAGAGAGATCGGAGTACTGATCCGCGCGATTTTCTCGCAGATGCCGCCATTTTTTGCCTTCGTTGTTACAATAAAGAGAGAAAGTGTGTGTGTGTGTGAGAGAGACGAGATAGAAACGAGAGAGAAGTTACTTTTTTTTGTGAAATAAACTAAAACCCCTAAGTTATTTCTTTTTTCTTACATTTTGGTTCTATTATAGAGAAAAATGACTTTAATGCAAAAATTCAAACTTTTGGTAGTTAAAAATCAATTTTGTCTTTTTTTTAACAGAAAGTTGGATGAAAAGCGTTTGAGGGACCAACTGTGCCAAGTTTTGGAAAACTGAGGGACCAATTTGAAACATTGAGCATAACTGAGGGACCAAAATAGGACTTTGGCCTATATTTAATTTTGTTTTGAATTTCGCGCAGAAGTCTCTTCCCCTTCTCTCTAGCAGAAGTCTCTACCCAGCAAACGTCATCGGAAGCAATGGCAGCCCTCTCGCCCTCCTTTGCTCTCCTTTGCCTTGGGTCGCCGCTCCTCACATCTACGGTAGCCTCCTTTGTGTCGTCTCTTTGTTTTTTCGATTAATAATTTCAAGATATGGGCTTGCCCCCTTGTTTGGGTGGTTGTTTTTCTAGATGTGATCTTGTCTCCTTGTTTTGTGGTGTTTTCCTCCCTTGTTTAGGTTGTTGTTTTTCTAGATGTGATATTGTCTCCTTGTTATGTGGTGTTTTTCTTTTCAAATCTGGTTCAGTCCCTTTGGTGGTATTTTTAGAACTTCAGATCTGTTTATATTCTTCTTTTCGAAAATATTGTGTAGTCGTTGGTTATCTGCATCTGAGAAAGTGATTTCTTTTATGATAAATAGTGAGTACAATAGTAAATATCTTGTTGACAACACATTTGATAATGTTTTTAATCTGACGATATTGCTTGTTAATTTCTACAATATTATAAGAAAAATAATTACTTAAGTTGCCCTTTCATTATATATATTTAACATTTTCTTCTGTCTAGCTTCACCTTTTCGTGTTTCTTTAAGGCTACTAGTCTATTGTAATTATTTGTTTTGTTACATTGCAAGATAATATGAATATCCATTCATTGAATTTAACACGATACAAAGTAGCTATTGGTTACGTTCAAAATAACTTAAAATGCTTTAATTGAACTTCTTCAACGAGTACAAAGTTTTGGCAAAACCATTCAATGGCATATTAGCCTTTTTGAAAATGAAGCTTTATTTAAACATATACGATAAATTGAGACTTTTTCATTTTTAGCAATCATACTGTTCTCAATATTCCCTGACTTTTTGACGACAAGTATCAGCACATCCTAAGAATGTGTTTGATTTTATAAGGTTACTGCTAACGGGTAAGTAGGAGTGTTTGTAGGGCGGTTTGAACGATTTAAAAGAATTTTTTAAATTGGACCGTTGATTGATTTCATTCATTAAAATCAAACCAAACTAATAAAAAACGGTTTGGACGGTTTGGTTTGAGCGGTTTGAAGGACATTATTGTCAATTTTGCCACTAATATACTAATAGATAAAATATATATATATATATAGTTATTCTCATAACTTACTAATATAATTGTAGTTTACTAATGTATATTTCTTCGTTTAACTTAATATCACAATAAATTCTTCAAATATGGTATGTTTTATATTGTATAAACTAACTCTAGTAAGATGTATAACCACTCATGATGCATTATAAAATGATATGTATTATAATAACATTCTCATTCACTAATGAACGTACAATGGAATGATCTTCTATTTCTTAGCAAAAATTATTAGTATATAACAACTTTTAACTTACATATATATATATATATATATATATATGAAGGTTCAAATATTTCCAAACTTGTAAATATCTTCTGGATAATATAGGAAGAGAAATGACCTATTGAAGGACACCACACCCTAACTTGGGGTACGATCAAGGACACCACGTCCTGGGCAAGGGCATGGTCGCCCAAAAGGCCACCATGCCCCAGGCTAGGGCATGGTCGCCCCATGTAAGGGCACTTTGCCCCCACTTGGGCGACCATGCCCAGGGAGGTCCTCCTATAGGACTCCGATGCCAATTGAACTACGTACGTAATCTGATTCCGGAAATCATGGATTCCCATAAGAAATTTGCCTAAGTATCTCCAAGATACGTCCACACATCTTAAACGAGACATCTTCTCTAAAGAGTATCAAGGCCAAACGGATTCTCCCACAATCAATGGCATACCACATCCCAAAATTATCGGACTTACCCATGGTCGCCTACACTATAAAAAACCTAGTAAGGATTGATTAAAGGTAACTTACTCTACTTAGTATAGAGTGATTACTCCCAAATACTCTTACTAACTTAGGCATCGGAGGAGAATCGCGGGGCAGCACCCCCGTCGTTCTTTGTTTTGCAGGAAATCATCAGTAGAATTCCTCACTGAACCAGGTAAAGCCCCTCGGGCCAGAACTTAGTTCATCACTTCTAAATGTTGAATATTGTATGTATGAGGAATAGAGTATGAGTTAACTAATAAGAATATGAGGTTGGTGTATATATATAAGTAAATAAGAGTTTTAGCAGTTTGGCAGTTTTGTTCAATTTGTGCGACGTCCAAACCAAACTAAACCATTCATCTATCGGTTTGGTTCGGTTTTCACATCAATTTGGTTTGGTTTTGAACACCTCTACAGGTAAGTGTTAAAATTAAAGTATCTTTCAACAAATAATCATAGATTAGAAAAATCAAAGAAACCCACTTTCAAGGGGGATTTGATCTCATTTATCCACAATCCCAATTAAGAAGAGAAATAACTACTCAAGAGTAGCATACAATTTCAAACTCATCGTATTTGAACGTGAAACGAGAAAGATATGAGTAACTTTATTTGTTTGACCTTAAAATGAGCAAGTTATTTTTTATATTCAGTTTGACTTTGTTTGTTGACGATTCCAATTAAATAGACAAGATAGGACTTGTCAAAAGCAACTCGTAGTTTTAGATTCGTCGTATTTAAATTTGAAATGATATATATATATATAACTACATTTAATATTTTAGGACTCCAAGTAAAAAATTATGGAAACATATAGGACCGATCTAAAAACAAATAAAGTAGTTAGAACCAATTTTATATTTTTCCCATGTTTTTTTGGACCAAACTAAGTATTCGGCCTAAAATATAATATTTCATTTCATTTTAAAAAAGTTTTGGTGACCAAATCAACCAATTCATCAAGTTTTTGAGAGATCATTGATCTAGATTGATTCCAAATCAATTATGATAGAATCCTCACACTTTATCTGGACCAGATCAATGTTGGATAATCGATGGAGTTGCAACTCGAGCCATTCCAATTTTAAAACTATAATTTCACAAAATCAAATAAGGTAAAAATTATCTGTCAAGATTCAAATGATTAATTTACATTTTGTTTTTCAACTAATCATTTAACTTTATAGTGGAAGCTCTCTCATGTGCTTTGCCACCTTCTTAGGTTCTAAAACAAAAAGATCATCCACATTATCTCTTCCGATTCATTTTTCTACCGAAAACATTCCCTGTGTGCTCTTACGTTTGTAGTATATATATATGGAGAAAATATCTATACTTCTTTCTTTTTATTTAAATTGGCAAAAACCTTTTGTTACAAATGGTAATGGAGTATTGGAGAGATACATGCTGATATAAGGATGATTCATATTCACAAACAAATATATTTAAAAGACAAAAAAAAAGTGAACGACTTGACTCGAGCATCAATAATATCTCAAAATCAGTGCTAATCCCAAAGTGATGAAAGCAGATTTAGGCTTTGGTTTGGTTTCTTGCTTTTTCCTTCTCCTTGACCTCACTTCCTTGGCTCTTGTCGAATACTTCATATATCATCCCAATGAAACAAAAAAATTCAGCCTCACCTTTCATTTTGATGACTTTCAATTTAGAGAAAATCTATTATTTGATTTTTAGATTTACACTGAGTCAACTAATCAGTCCTTAAATAATTAAAATATACTATTCAGTCCCTGAATTATTGTAGTTGCCAACGATTTGGTCATTGGGTCAAATTCAATGACCAAAAAACACAAATTCAGGGACCAAATAGTATTAATTTAGTACAAATTCAGGGACTAACAAGTATAAAGTTAATTCAAATTCAGGAACTAAATAATATTAATTTAGTACAAATTCAGAGACTAAAAATTATAAAATTAGTTTAAATTGATATGTAGTAATTTTTTTTATATTGGTAAAAATCTCATTTTGATCCTTAAATTGTGGGATAAATTTTGTTTTGGTCCTTAAAGAATTTTATACAACTGTGATCTAATAACAAAGCAGATTCATTAATACCTTGCGTAGGTTGCTGGGTCTGATCCTTTGTAGAAAAGAACTGGTTTCCACTATAAGTCCCACCATATCCTTCTTCGTCACACCTCGTGGCGTACCCTTCCCCATACGATTGTGACATCATATCCCTTCACAATATTATTTATTTTTAATTTCACCCATCTCACCATTTTAATTAATAATTATATTCCAGAAACATATATGTTGTGATTGTATATGATATAGGTCAAAGGGTCATTTTAGTCTTAAATGTATGTCTTAATATTTATTTTGATCATTTGTGTTTTAAAATGTTTAAATTGGTCCTAAATATTGACAAAATATTTAATTTTGGTTCCAAATTATTGAATTTGATCATATTTCTCTTGTCTCTCATTTCAAATTTAAAGGACTTATTAAGAGTAATTAGTAACTCTGAATTCATTACATTTGAATTTGAAACGAGAATCAATTTTGCTTATTTGACCGTGAAACGAACCTTCTATTATTATGACTGATTTGATCTCTTTTACTAACGATCCCAACTGAAAAAAGAAAGTACTCTTTGAGAACATTACGTAGTTCTAAACTCATCATATTCGAACTTAGAAACGAGATAAATATGACCATATTCAATAGTTTGAGATCAAAATGAAATATCTTATCAACATTTAAAATCAATTTAAATATTTTGAAATATAAATTACCAAAATAAACATGAAGAGATATATTTAGGATTAAAACACCCTGATGCGTGAGAGATAGAAATTGAACTCACTCAGGTCTCTCCATCTGCTTGTGAGCCATTTGTGGTTGAAGTTTTGTGAATGAAATTGATCAATCAGTATATGTTCAGATTTCAAGTCGTATTTCAATTGATTAATTGAGGGAAAGTTGGTTTTCCTGTCTTGAAATTATATATAATTGTCAATTGAGTAGTGTCAATTCATTCGCACCGAATTCATCGTTCGGTCACAATAATGGGAGACCAAAGTAATGAATATTGTCCGGTTTATAAGCGTGGTGATCCTAGTCTTCCTCGTCTTTTTTCTTCTATATTTCTAATTTTCCATATCCACTTTGGAAATTAACTTGTCATCTCAAGGTCTACCTCACTTTTTATATCACTAGTTTGAGACCCGTGCATTTGCACGGGCTCAAAATTTTTTGTTTACTGTCCTGGAGGATTTAATAATGTGATGCATTATATACTAAGAATATAATATTTGCACAGTCAGTAAAGATAATATGATACTATAATTGACTTACTTACATTAATAATATAGTGACTGCAAATGTGTTTGAGATGTAAGTTATGTTACAGTCCAAAATAAGCTAAATATTTAAAGTTAAACTGCTGATAATGGAAGTGATAGACATTAGAATTTGTACAATCAAAAGATGTCAATTCTTCCTAATTCATCAAAATAGTTAGATAAGAGTTCTAATAGGCTAAACCATCAAATCTAGAGCTGCTATTCAGTCAATCTTCTCAATTTTAATGTGCTTTTTTGGTCTGGAGGTGGACAACTGAGGTGTCAAGAGATCATCCAAAGATGTATCGTCAAATTCCTCAATGATAGATTTAGATTTTGCAGGTGTGGACTCAGCTGCACTTGAAGAAGATTTATCTTGATGACTTTCTAGACAATGTGATCCATGGTCCTATATAAAGCATAGAGTTAGTATAATAAGGAATGGAATTGAAGTAATGCACTTTATAAGATTTTATATATATTGGTTAGGAATGCATATAACTGAAATTAAATTGCAATACAGATTGAACAGAAATGTAGAACTTTGAAATTAAATTGCAATACAGATTGGACAGAAATCATGTTGTGTAATATATTATATATTAATATTAATACACTGTATCGTGCAATTTAATTTAGAAAAAAATAGACAAGATTCTTTAATTTAAATTTTAGATATCAAGTTCATTCAGGGCAAAAAAAAAAAAATCAAGTTCATCAATTAAGGAATGATACATATACTTTTGTTTTTTAATTCTTTTTATATATGTTTATCTCATATGATTGATCATGTAAACAAAATTGTCATTCTCATATTTTTATTGATAAGTTTGCTAATAAAAATATTGGGTCTATCACATGTTTGATTACAAATTTCCACTTAATTATAACGCTTATGTGATTAGAATTGACTAACAGTGTATCTGCAAGATCTATAGTGGTTGATCACTTGATCTGAGAAAAACAACATAACATAATAGGGGATAATTATAACATTAAGGTACAAAAGTACAATTTCTGTTAGGGGGTATACACCAATCCGACCTGACCAGTCACTCTTTTGACATTAAAACGAGTCTCTCATCAAGTTGGGCAAGTCCCAAATCCTAGGTTTTTGGACCCGATCAGGTTCGGGTACACCCATTTTTATTTTTAAAATTTCAAATCTTTATATGTAAATTATGATGAATTTAACAAATTATTAGCGTAAAATTGATCTTATTAATATATAAATATTATTTATGTCGATATATATAAATTAAAAGTTCAAAAACATATAAAAATAAGATAAAAAATAAAAATACAAAATTTATATTCTATATTGAGTTTATTTCTATAAGACTGGAAGTTGTCAAATAGCTAACACGATGTAATTTAACTAGGGACAATGCAATGGTCGAAATTAATTACCAACACAATAAAAGTTATTGCAATTGAATTGCTATTATTCGCAGCTGCAGATATGAACAATGCCATTTGAGGATATAAGCCCTTCCAATAGATCAGTTTGAAGTTTCAACATTGATTATGAATGAACAAAATCCTGCATCTACAATTTTTATTGCATTCCTTCTTTACTTGCATGAGTCATTCCATAAGAAGCCAACAATCGGCGAAAGTTTTCCACTATAATTTAGTGAGAGTATGTCAATACACACGAGCTTTAGGAGGAAATGTTTCAATCTCATCATCCAAAGTATTCATGTGCACAGGCCTGTAATCTAACCGGACTTTCTCATTCTCCCAATATCTGCAAATCAATTCAAAAAGCTTAAATTACAGAAGCAACTTCATAGGACAAAAGGATATTGTTCTAAAGTGCTAGCTGACAAGTACTGAATCAAACTTATAAAGGTTTGTTTGGGAGAGGATTAGGAAGAATGGAGGAGAAAAAAGAGAATTGAAATTTTAGTTTCAACATTTTACTTTAAGTTTAAATTTAACATTTTGTTTTCTCCCTTTCTCATCCACTTCTTCAATCCAAACGCGTTATGACTTGTAAGAGAAAAATGTGTGTGAAATCAAAGAACATGTCAAATTAAAATTTCACTTCCCTTTCTCTTCCTCTCCCAAACAAACCGTCTGACCCTGTTTCCAAAAGGATTGGGAGCCTCGGACCACCAAGAACATGAAGGCTCATATGGAGAACCTCTTATGAATCAGGTTTCCAACCAAAGACACTTGATAATGCCATATTATTTGACCCTTGTGTCACCCTCTATTGCCTTCTTGGCTACTCTAGTATATACGAGTTGAGCTCTAGGGCTCTTAAACGGCAATAGGCTAAGGTGCGATAAACACTAGAAGTTTCAATGTTCCACAAAGAAATAGAGACGCAATCCTCATTTCAAGGGCCTAGTATTCTAAACAGCTAATTTAACATCTTTAAAAAATTTAAGGACTGAATCATGACTTACCCCAAAGTGTGCTTCATCCAGTTCTCATCATCTCTTTTCTGCAAAAGATAACATATTCTATTACCATCACTCATAAAATGGTATACTCAGGTCCACAGAGGAAAACATAGACAATCAATACTGACCGTGAAATCCTCACGGGCATGCGCTCCTCTACTCTCTTTCCGTGCTTCAGCAGAGTGCATGGTGATGCAGGCATTAATCAAAAGGTTTTCCAACTCAATCGTTTCAATCAAATCAGAGTTCCTGTAATTGTCACCAAATAAGCAATTGAGATGAATAAGCAAACTATTTAAAAACTAAGAATTCTGAAAAATATTTCACCATATCAAACTCCGGTCCTTCACTTTGACATCATGAAAGCTTTCCCAGGTTTTATCAATTAACTGACACCCTGAAAAATAGAAGAGGAGGAAGATAATTAACCAAACAGTAAGAATAGTAAGATTACCAGAAAAAACGAGAAACAGGTAGGGGAATCAATTAAATTTGATGAAATTTATATTACCTTCTTCTAATGTTTCCTGTGTACGGAACACAGCAGCGTTGTTTTGCATTACCCGTTGCATATTCAATCGAATATTAGATGTTGGTAATGAACCATTCGAATTTCTCAACTTGTCCAACCATGCAATTGTTTTCTGACCAGCATCCTTCTCCAAAGGCTTTTGTTTTGCTCCTGCAAAATGTTAAGAAAATGCATTGATATCATACTCATTTTGGTGTGCACAGTCTGTTCTAATTACTGGGAAAAGTTCTTGCCTGGCCTCTGGATTTCTGCAACTCTATTTGCACAAGCTCTTCCAAAAACAACAATGTCAAGAAGGGAATTTGCACCAAGCCTATTGGCACCATGAACAGATGCACAGGCAGCTTCTCCAGCAGCCATCAGTCCAGGTACTACAACATCTGGATCTTCGCCTTTAATATCAACAACCTAATTAACAAAATGACACATTAGTCAATAGCCGTACTGGTTTCTTTCCTGACCAGAAGGGAGCTAAAAATTGTAGATCAATGCTATTATTGTGCCTAATGCACGAGGCCGAGAGAGGACCCAAACTTGTTAGTCCACCATCCGCCTAATCCTACTACAAAATAAATAACCATAGTGGACTATCTAAACAAGGTAGTCAAGTAACCAGATACAGAAAATGAACGATACATATCAGGCTATTGTTTTATGTTACAGAGAGACAAGAGTGTAAAAAGTGACCAATATCAAAACCATGTTACCACTATATGTGCAAGGCAATGATTCACATAGAATGACACTAAGGCACTGATTGATGGCCAAAAACAGACATCGAGGTACACATCTTTACTAGCTAAAACAAAATTTCAATTCATTTATCAGAGGATCTATGCTATCTGCCTGACAATAAAGAGCATTCTGCAATCATGCTAGAGAGAAATGTGGATAAATTTAACGAGTCAGGGGATTAAGGAGCACTCTTTTATACAATGTTTATTCTTTAAATAGCATCTGCTTAAACTGTTTGGAATTTGTAGTGTAATACCATTACATAAAATCAGAATGAAATTTGATTAATATTGATTTACACAAACTGTAGATACTTCATTTCTGCTCACATACCATGTATGAGCAGAGCAACATTCAAGGATAAAACAAATAATCAATCACATTAGTTTAACCAATAACAATAAAAAGTTGGTAATGGCATACAAAAAACTGTTCATTTGAAGTTGTTCTGTCTTTTGCACATTTCCACGATTTGGTTATTATAAATATGGATCATATGAAGGTGTCAACATTTATGTTTTCTTACTTTGTGTGTTTTAGAATTAAATCGTAAATCTTAATTTAGGCAACTCATTTTAGTTTCATACCTCTCCATGATGATTTGTGGGAACACCACCCATGTTATAGTGCACTGTTGGCAACACAGGGATAGGTTCCTTTGTAACATCCACACCAGCAAAAATGGCAGCAGTTTCAGAGATACCAGGAAGCCTCTCCTTAAGCACATCTGGGGGTAAATGATTCAAGTGGAGATAGATGTGATCTTTCAGAGGTCCTACAAAAAAATTTCACCATCAAAGCAGGCACACATTCCAATTGGGGGAATTGACATTTCATGAAGGTTACATATAGGTAACTCGTCTTAAGGTTTAAGAACGATATATAATGTGTGATTCCAGGAAGGCAAGACTGACACACATGGAAGTAATGTATCATTGTAAATGTAAAGCCAGCATACCTACACCACGACCTTCTCGAATCTCCATAGTCATTGATCTTGAAACAACATCTCTTGATGCAAGATCCTTTGCAGTTGGGGCATATCTTTCCATGAACCGCTCACCCTCACTATTCCTGAGAATTCCACCTTCTCCTCGAGAACCTAAAAGGAAAAGAAAAGAATGTGATTCCACATTTTAGTGAACAAAATGCATATCAGGCAGCAATCGAATACAAGACCAGTGCAAATAAGTGAACAACTGACCTTCAGTAATTAGGCAACCAGCTCCATATATACCTGTTGGGTGAAATTGCACAAATTCCAAATCCTACAAAGTACATGACAAGAATAAGTAAATGATAAAACTCACTTCAAAGGAAATCTATCATCTTAAGATTGCAAAGAAATAAAGAAACCTGGAGTGGAAGCCCAGCACGTGAAACCATAGCATTGCCATCTCCAGTGCATGTATGTGCTGAGGTAGCCGAAAAGTATGCTCTGCCATAACCCTGCAAGAAAATAGAAGATTCATGCTCAGATTTCCATAAGTGTGACAAAAACTTAGGTGTCAAACATCTGAAAGAAAATAAAATACCCCTGTAGCTAAAATTGTTGAAGCAGCTTGGAACCTATGTAATGTTCCATCCTCCAAATTCAAGGCAATTACTCCTTGACAACTACCTGAGCGTCCAATATAAAGAATTAATTAAATCAATATCAAGTCCTATATAGACATAATGAAATTAATTTTTCCTTTAATTTTTGTTTACACGTTTGAGAAAGAAATTGTATCACGTACAGAAGACAACATATTTACAACAATCAGTTTTTTTTTTCTTTTTAAAAGTCATTTTTGTATTTTTCACATAGGCTAGAAAAGACCTTGGGATATATTCCCATAGTATGATGTTAACCCTCATAACTACTTCCATACCATCTTCAACATACTGAGGCTTTGATTGCTTGCTACTAATTCCTACTTTGGCTAATGTATCATATTACTAGTACAACGATCCTTACCCAGGAAATTATAGAAAGAAAAGTGCATTCTCTGATTCCCATTATCATAGTTTAGGCAAAACTTTTGTTTCTTCTTCCTGTTGTTCTTGGTGCCACATCATTATGCATCAAATTTGAGTCATTACTGACTGTAAATTAAAGTTAGATAGATCCAATTTGCATCTGTGAATTACATACAGGAGAGTTCAAATAAATGGGAATTCCATATCGCAAGAACATAAATGGTTATGCATAGACTTGAATATTGAATACCTATTTCTGCTACACTGTTTGGGGGAATAGTCTAATTTTTATAAACCAATTCTGCTCTTCTTCACTTCCCCCCCTCCCCCCTTTCAAAAAAAACAAAAACTTCCTTGTGTGTGGTCTGTGACTGCTAAAGCTTAAACACATGATTACAGATCATTATCAAAGAAAGAAAAAGTTCTAGACAAAAGCTTACCATCACTATTCATTAGAAGATCCAATGCAAAATATTCCACAAAAAACTGGGTATTGTGTTTCATAGCCTGGCCATAGAGAGTGTGCAGTAAAGCATGTCCAGTTCGATCAGCAGCACATGCACAACGGTATGCCTGACCACCTGCACATTGGCAACATAAGATGGCCTCAAAAGAAAAATCTTCATATAGGAAAAAGCCAGACTTTCTACTATAAAATCTACAAATACCTTTTCCAAAGTTCAAGCTTTGACCACCAAATGCACGCTGGTATATCTTTCCATCCTCAGTTCGGGAAAATGGTAATCCATAATTCTCAAGCTCAATGACTGCTTTTGGCGCCTCCCTACACATATATTGGATGGCATCCTGATCTCCTATAGAACGAAAAGCTCGCTAATTAAAATCCACGAAAGAAACAAGAAAAAAAATGGTGCTTTGTATGCCTTCATGCTTGCACAAGCATCTATGGAGCCTTTAGATCTTAATAACAAATACAAAACTTCTTTCGGATGGTCAAAGATGAAAAATATCTCCACTTATCATGATATTAACAATAGGAATTTTAGAAACTATACCACTTTTATCTGTGCGTATTTATTTAATTTCGGGGAGAATGAGAAAGAAGATTTCTGAGATAGGATAAGTTGATACCTAGCCAATCACTTCCCTTCACTGTATCATACATGTGCCACCTCCAGTCATCTTCAGTCATATTTCCCAATGCAGCATTAATACCACCCTACAAAGAGTTTTATTTTCATGAATAAGTATGACCAATTCATTTAGAAGAAAAGATTTTAGTGATGTTAAGTCAACATATTTATGTGTGTCATCCAATACTTTCTACTTTGTGAACCAATTGGACAGTTAGAGTGAGAGACACTGATATTGAAAATATTCTGAGCGCTAGTCTTAAAGAGTCAAAGGAAAATGAAGTGATGTTCTTAAAGTGATTGAGAGTATTAAAGGTATAAATCATTTCATCGAGAGCTTATTACCATTGTTTTCAATATCGCTAGTTAAATCATTAGATCTTACAATCTCACCTCCTAAAAATTATCCTGATCCTATGTAGAACCATTGTTAGATCACGATCCGGACTATCCTACCCTATCCTTAAAAGATTGCATACATACATACTTTTTGTCCTATATTTTAGCAAAACAGAACCATTTTGAAAGCCAGAATACAATTTCCTAGCTTACATTATCACAAGAAATCTCTATTATGATTTAGCTCGTTGATTTCTGGCTTCTTGTTGAATCTTGACAATTCTTTTCAGATTTTCCGGATGGACTTGATTTCTTGATTATTAATTGTCTAAAGTTAGTGAATTATTGTTAAAATTTTTATCTTATGATCTGACTTAGATGACATGTAGCTTGTTTTATGCGTTCACTTTAGTTTCTGTTTCTGTACAGACTTGTGAACTTTGTAACATATGACTTGTTTTGTTGAAGCTTGATGAGGTTATACAAGACCTTTCCGCAACTGTCAGTCATAAGAGGTAGGATCCTAAAATGGTTAATTTGATCATATGATTTGATCTTTTTTTATCCCTTAACCAATCTAATGTAAAATCATCTTGTCAACATTGCCTATTACGATGAATGTGTGATCTCAAATTTAATTCAAATGGTTACTCCCACACCACATGAAAAGAGAGATAAAAACAGAAAAGTGTTAACTATATACCTTAGTTAGGTACTATTTATATTCATCATCTATAACTTAACTAAGAAATTGCTAATTACAGTTTATACCACAGAATAACCAGACGATGGAGTGCTGTTCATATATTTACGCTTATGAAACGTTTCAATAATGGTAACACGACTTAATAAAACAATAATATCACAACATGCCTGAGCAGCAACAGTGTGTGAACGAGTAGGGAAGAGCTTAGTAATGCAAGCAGTGTTGAACCCATGTTCCGAAAGTCCAATAGCAGCTCTCAATCCAGCGCCACCGGCACCAACAACGACTGCATCATAAGTATGATCCACCACAGTATAAGAGGAGTTTCCCCCGGTCTGCACAACCAAAAACAGTTGGTTTCAGAAAAATACTAGCATCATAACAGCACTAACGATTATGATTCCGCTAAATCAATTGAGCTTGAAGAAAATAATAATAACTATCAAAAAGTAAGTTAACGGAAAGGATTGATATGAATCGGAATCGACTTAAGTTCATTTCTAGTGGTCTCTCAGATAGAAAGACTTAGCTCATGTAAAATGGATCCGATCAATTAGCTCCGGATTTCGGGAAAGGGGAAAGTAAAGAACGAACGACGAAATAATTAAAAAAAAAGAAAAGAAAACGAAGAAATTAAAACCATAGGTCTCTGAAAACAAAATCGAAAACCTAAAACTGCAAGTTTGCTGAATAATCAAGGGAGAAACAGATCATACTGAGAAAAATCTCGAAAGGTTGGATCTAAGTGCATCATAAGAATTCGATCTCTTGGAAGCTGGCGCGCGAAGTCCACGAGCAACGAACCGCCACATTTCCAGAAAACACTCACAAACTCAGTCTCTATCTCTATCTCTCTCTCTCTCTCTCTTTCTCACTTTCGTGTGACAGCGGCGCAACTCTATTCTCTTCTCTCCACGAGCGTCTCTGGCTTGTGGAAGGAAAATGCAAAACCAGGCTTGCTTTTAAATATGTCTGTTTTCCATTTTTTTCATTCGCGAAAATCTTATTTTGGTCCTAATGTTTACCCAAAGTTTCATTTTGGTCTCTAATATTTTTTGATCTATTTTGGTCCTTAATGTTTTCTAAAAATTTCATAATTGGTCCCTTACAATTGAATTTAGTCATAAATCTCTCGTCTTAAACCCAAATGCGATGAAATTGGATGTGAAAGCGACCCCGAAAATGAGAGCTTGTTTTATAAATTTGGTTATATATATATATCGTTTCAAGTCCAAATGTAACGAAATCAGAGCTACAAATTATCTTGACGAGTTCTTTCTTAATTGAGACTATTGACAAACAATGTCAAATAATACTTTGAAAGCCTCTATTGTGTTTTGACCAAAGTCACTTTTGGAGTAGTATTTGACCTCGTTTGTCAATGACCCTAACTAGACTAAAAAATTATTTTTCAAGAGTAATTTGTAACCATGATTTTGTTGCATTTGAACTTAAAACAAGAAACATATGACCAAATTCATGAAACAAGAGACTCATTTTCGAGTTTGATTCTATATCTGATTTGATCTCATTTGTTGATGACTCCGTCTACTTAAAAAAAGAATTAATTAAATTTAACACGTAGCTCTGATTTCATTGTGTTCAAATTTGAGAGATAGAACTACATTCAATAATTAGGGACTATTTATGAAACTTTTAAAAAATATTAAAGACCAAATTAGAACAAAAGAAATATTAAGGACCAACATGTAATTGGGATAAATATTAAGGGACTAGAAAAGGATTTTATCTATTTTGGGAAATAACAAAAACGACTTCACTTTGTTTATTTATTCTTCTACTTTTGTTTCTGAACGGCCATACTGAATGCTCGGAAATCGGAATTAATGGAAGAAATGCCAGCCAGCTCTTCACTCTTCGGTGCCCCGAAATATTTCCTCTAAAATTTTCATTAATTTTTTGTCTGTGAATATTTGGACAATGAATATAACTTGTAATATATCTAGCCAAATAATAATAATAATAATAACCTGTAATATAAACAAGGAATGAAAATCTAAAGGGAAATTCTCCGTTTGTATGCTGTCGTGGCTTTCAAGAAGTTAGGTCCACGTGCGAGAAAGCAGAGAGGACACGTGGCGTGTCATGAATCGCTAGCACCATGAAAGGTTAGAATTATGCCATGACATATACACTGGAGACATTGCATGCTGTCTTCATATACACCGTAGCTGCAAAAGCCACTGCCCACTGTTGTGCCTACCAAAAAAAAGCCACTGTTGTTTTATAACATGAACATCAAATTTTTTTGGGTAAATTATACTTTGGTACCCTGTGGTTTGACCCTATTTCACTTTGGTACCCTGTGGTTTGAAACTTGACACTTTGGTACCCTGTGGTATTCTCCATTAACACTTTGGTACCCTTTGGAGCTATTTTGTAATTTTAACCATAATAAATTTTATAAAAATTACATATTGACCCCAAAAAAATTTTAAATTTTTCATTTTAGTCCCTATATAATATGTATCCAGGGACCTATTTGTAATTTTTTGAAAATTTTTTGGGGTCAATATGTAATTTTTGCAAAATTTGTTATGGTTAAAATTACAAAATAGCTCCAAAGGGTACCAAAGTGTTAATAGAGAATACCACAGGGTACCAAAGTGTAATTTACCAAATTTTTTTTTACGCTTTTATTAATTATCTTGAGATTTTGATAATCATTTCAAAATGTATACTCAGAATTAGAGAGAGAGAGAGAGAGAGAGAGAGAGAGAGAGAGAGTCCTTTTGTTTTAGGTCCATAAAGGATAATAATGTGTTGTCTTATGGGCTCAGGCCCAATAAGAGAAAAAACTTTCATGGGCCCAGCTTCCCTATGGACATAATTGTTTACTGAATTCTTTGCTTTGGGCCAGTCTTGATTACTGTATTAAGAAACACGTGAAAGGTCAGACCCAAAAGAACACGTTATAATGACCAAAAACAAAACACGTTATAGGTGACTATCACCTCGAAGCCCAATTTTTCTGAAGAGATAACCGTTTTTGGTAGAACAAATTGTTTTTCATTACGAGAGTAGCAGCTCATACTTTTTGACAATTGACCCAAGTTGCTGTATTTTGTATAAGTTTTATCATGAAAAATCCATAAAATATAACCTGTGTATATCAATTAAAAAATCTCAGTCATAATTTCATCAAAGTATAACCACTTGAACCCTCTCTGAAAAAAAAAAAAAAAATTTATTTATATAAATCCTATTCTCTTTTCTTTAAGATACTTCACATTCACTCTAACTCATTGATATTTTACTTTTTCTTGAAAATTTTTCTTACAAACTTAGATAAGGGAAGTGGTTGATGAGACCAACTCTCATCATCATGCCCTTTCTATAGGTCTTCTCCTCGGCTTTCAGAAACCTTCGCACTAAGTGTCTGCATCATCAATATCTTTAGATAGGATTGCACTTAAAGAACTCCAAGATCATTCTTCCTGTATCTCAACTTTCACATTATTAGTTTTTTGTCTTTTCAAAATTAAAAAGAAAATTTCGATTTATAAGATTAAATAGGGATGACAATAGATAGAGTATGTAGTGACTTTATTACTGTTCCTATTTATATTTATTTATTTTATCAATACTTATATACTCCATCTTTAATAATATAATATTTTTGATTATTATAAGAGACTCTGACGCCCAAGTCAGCACGGTATAAGAGAGGTCAAATAGAGAGAGGGTTAGAGTTTACTTGAGGAGGGGTTTATATAGGGGTTTTGGTACACGGATTGAAAAAATAATCCCGGGATTAGGAGTTCTGGCATAGACTAATCCTGCATTTGGTACGCCGATTAAAAAATTAGTCCCGGGAATATTGTATTCTCAGGAATAGCATAATTTCCTAAAATTAGTCTAATCTCATGGGATGAGATTATTTTGGTCCACCTAAAATGACAAATTTACCCTCATTAAACTTAGCTAATTAAATTTTGTTATACAAACTCTTTCTATCTCTTATCTAATTTTATTATCTTTGTCAAACCTAACTAATTAAGTTTTATTTTGACAATTATAGTTATATTTTGAGCAATGATTTTTTTAGATTATTTTTTAATTTTAAGAATTATGACATTATGTTTTAAAATCGTATTTTCTTGATAAATCGTCAATGATGTAAAAATAAAGAACATTTTTTCAAAGTATTCTTATTAATTGTTTTGGAGAATTTTTGCATTTGATAAGTTATTATTTGAGAATAAAAATTCAATGCATTATTTTGAAAAAAGTATCAAATATTCCCAAGGTTATCAAAGTTGAATCAAACACAAAATTGTAATATTCATAGGAATATTGCAAAATAATCACATGACTATTTTAACTCATCAAAACAGATATTTTTATATTCATTGAAATCATATTCCTGGGAATCACATTCCCAGGAATATAATTTCCGAAAATGAAAAAAATAATCTGTATACCAAACGCCCCCATAGGGTCTTAGAGGGGCATTATGATAATCTCGCTTGAGAGTTCTTCTAGAGGTAGGAGGATAGACCGACCCAGAGATAGGGATCGCTCTGGTCATACCTTATAAAAAATATTTATGTATATTATAAGGTATCAATTATTATAGTTATTGTAATTTGTAACTTAATTATAACTATTTAAATTTAAATCTTATTATATTATATCTTTTTTAATAATGTTAATGATATACACCCTTCAGGCGACAATAAGGCACAGAGGCACGACGCCCACGCCTATGGCGCCGCCCCTACCTTTTAGGAGGGACAAGTGGTATACACCCTTTAAATAAATAAAGGATAAAAGGTAACCACTCATAGATAAAGAGCAGTTACCCATAAAAACCCAACATCCAGAAAAACCCACCAGGATAGTAGGCGCCCAGCAAGCATTAAATGCCAGGATACTAGCATTTAATGCAAGGATTCTCAAGGCCACGTGACAAGGCAAGGCCACGCCGGTCACAATGTACTTCCTATCAAAAGTACGCTTGCAGAATTACCAAAGGGCCCCGCGCCCATAATGACAAAGTGAGAAGCACACCTAGCTATCACCAAACTCCATAAAATAGGAGAAAGCCCCCACTGAACAATCCGAACGATAGCTGTCAAACCTTGACAAGCCGGATGTGACATCAGACCACGTGTTGGGCACAACCTCCTACGCACCCCCAACCTTCCCTCAAAGAACCTCGTACTGATTGGGAAAAAGGGGGNAGGGGGGGGGGGGGGGAGTATAAATATTCATGCACAAACCATTTTGAGGTATTCATTCTCTCTCATAAAAAAAACTCATTATCTCTCTACATTCGACTAACTTAAGCATCGAAAAAAAAACACAGGGAACCCCCAATGCTTTCTCGTTTGCAGATTTTGGCATCCCTAAAGCATCAAGGAATCGTCTTAATTGTAAACTCAATGTTAGATTTATCCTTATCAAACTTTGTAGTTTTCAGTTAATTTATTTATTTGTCTATGATTCAATCTGATCTCAATTGAATCTAATTAAATTATTGAACTTTGAACTAATATTTTGCCTGGTTGAATATTCTGTTTGATCTTAAAATCTTGCTATTTTGCGATAAAAAATCCCCCTGGGCAATTGACTTGTCTGAATTTGACACAATTATTATCGTCTCGGGAGTGATATTTTGAGAATGAAAGCTCTATAAACTACCAAATTCGTGTGTTTGTATCTGGTTGAATACGATGGTAAATTTTGATCAGTGACAGATATCAACGTATATGCATCAATTATATATATAATATATATGTTATTTATCTTTTTTAGAAGAATATTAGAATAATACACACACTTCAAGTTAAAATCCATAACGTGCACCTTCATAGACCACAGATGAAACATACATCATTGTGAAGCATACATACATATATATATATAGAGAAATTATACACATAATTGCATTGGACAGCGAAAGTTAACCTAACAACGACACCACCATCAATTAAACTGTGTCATGGATTCATCCTTCATGTTCTATTTATATATGAGGCCGCTCATACTATTTTGGTCGATGTGCACTCGGAATCTTTTATACATCATGATTAGTATTTTAATAATTCTATATATATTTAATTAGCATGATATGCATGTCTTATGATTCGTTCGTTCTTCTCTTCTGATAATATTTTTGAACACCATCTTTTTTGCATCACATGTTAACATGCGTTTTGGTTTAGCCAGATATATAAGTGTATATATATATATATATATGTATGTTCTGAATATATATAACTATATGGCCTTTCATTCATTCAAAATAAGGTCAAAATGCAGAGACACCCCTGAGTTTTAGGATGGGTGCACATAATACCCCTGAGTTTTTAATTTGTGCAAATAGGACCCCTGAGTTTTCAATTACGTGCAAATAACACCCTTATGTTAAATTTAGGCTAAATCAGTGAGGGTATAATAGTAATTTCATAAAAATCTAGGCCAAAGTCCTATTTTGGCCCCTCAAGTCTACTCAAAATTCCGGTTTGGTCCCTCAAATTTCTAAAAAGTTTCACCATTAGTCTCTTTCCAATTTTCATCCAATTTTTCTTTTAAATAAAGGAAAAAATTGGTTTACATTATCCAAAAAGGTTTATTTTTTGGAATTAAGGTCCTTTCTTTTATTTAACAGAATTTTTTCCTTTATTTAACAGAAAAATTGGATGAAAATTGGAAAGAGACTAATGGTGAAACTTTTTAGAAATTTGAGGGATCAAACCAGAACTTTGAGTAGACTTGAGGGGCCAACATAGGACTTTGGCCTAGATTTTTATGAAATTATTATTATACCCTCACTGATTTAGCCTAAATTTAACATAAGGGTGTTATTTGCACGTAATTGAAAACTCAGGGGTCCTATTTGCACAAATTAAAAACTCAGGGGTGTTATGTGCACTCAACCTAAAACTCAAGGGGTGTCTCTGCATTTTAACATTTTAAGGCCAACCTAAAATTATTTTTAAGAGAATGAGATTTTTAAGAGAATGAGATTTTTAAGAACTTATAGTCATAGATGTGGACGGTGGACCCTTGGCATATATACAAATTAAGAACATGAGATTTTCTTTATGAAGTTTAGCATTTTAATGTTATATATATATAAATAATGCATACATACATCATGTGAATGTGTGCTCATTATATATTCTTTCTCATTTATATGCATGGTCTACATAAAATATAATCATGAGTTTTCATTTGAATGTGCTAGACATTTTGAATATTGTCTAGTGTCGTCAATATGTAATGAAAAAAAACATAGTATACAAAAACTTTTGGCCAAAATGCACTTTTGGTCCTTTATATTTAATTTGGGGTAAATTGCAATCTTATATACACACACACAATATATATATATATATATATATATTAATTTTGGTCTTGTAAGTTTTTCAAAAATTTCATTCTTTTATCTCAACAACCGAATATGACCATGTTTTTCTCCTTGCAAGTTTGAACATGATGTGTCATGACTCATGAGTTATGTGTTAACTTTTACGAGTCATTTCTCTTTTCAATTGGGGGCGTCAACAAATAAGCATTATAACATTTTTAGCTTTCTGCAACATTTTTCAAGGCAATAGAGAAAACATTGTTGCAATTATTAAAACCTGCAACATTTTTGTAGTGTTAGTCATATTTCTATCAGAGTTATAGGTTGCTCTTAATAAGTCTTTTTCTGCTCAGTTCGGACCGTCGACGAATAAAGTCAAAATGGGCCCTAAAATGGGTTTGAAATCAATTTTCGATGAATTTTTCACTTTTTGGTCTGAAAACCCCACTTCTGGGCTTAATTTATTTTATTTGTCGACAATCTCAACTAAATAAAAAAATAGCTTGTAAGTCTGAAACCCATAGCCCAGAATTCATCGCATTTGGACTTGAAACCGAATAGATATACCAATTTTGCTCATTTTACAGTGAAATGAATGGTCCACTTTCGACTAGTTAAAAGTAACATGTAACTTTGAACTCATTATATTTGAACTTGAAATGAAAAAAATATGATTGCATCATTTAGGCGTTGAGATCAAAGAGTGAAATTTCTGAGAAACTGGTAAGACCAAAATTGCAACAACATAAAAAGAAAAGAAAAGATAAATGATAGATTACAAGTTTACAAGCTACTCTAAAAATAAAGGACCAAAAATGCATTTTGGCCTAAAGTTTTTATCGGTATAGGTGGTCCCCATCTATACCTCAAGATCCTCTTCCCCCAATCCTATAAATAAGGCCCCATGTACTCAAAGTCAAACATATTTTACATATTATCACTTATTTTACGAGTAAACTACCAAATTGGTCCCTGAATTATTGGCTCGCTGACAGATTGGTCCCCGAATTTAGGAAATTGACAAATAGGTCCCTGAATTTTTCTAACGAGTCAAATAGGTCCCCGAATTTTTCTAACGTTAGTCAAATAGGTCCCTGGATAACATGCACTGAAGGACCTATTTGACAAATGTTAGAAAAATTCGGGGACCTATTTGACTCGTTAGAAAAATTAGGGGACCTATTTGTCAATTTCCTAAATTTGGGGACCAATCTGTCAACGAGTCAATAAACCAGGGACCAATTTAGTAGTTTACTCCTTATTTTACTAACTTACCATTGGATCTCTTGGAAACCAAATTCCCCAACGGAGTTCGTGTAGAACCAGTGGACATACATTGGCTTTCTAAGGAGCGATGTCAACAATTAATGTTTCAACCAAGGTACCAAACTGACTTAAATGACTAAAACATATAATTAAATTGCAGTAATACATGGTTACATTCTGAAACCTGAATACTGATAAATTAACGAAGACTTCTTACCGGAAAGAATTTAATGAAGCACATCCCATGTACGATATATATGTATCTACTTCAATTAATCAAAATTATAACAAAGTTAAAATGATTTGCAACTGTTGCCCGCGACAAGCAGGTGTATATATAATTAATTACTGAGTCCAGCTCTCACAAAAACAAGAGTAAAGAAAAAAAAGGTCTTCATACAATATTAAAATATTGTTTTAGTTTTCCAATTTTCAATTATTAGCAATGAACGTGAACAATGTAATATTAAGATTTAAGACACCTTTCTATGTGGACGCTCAAGTATTTCTACCCAACTTGAACTACAAAAGTCATGAATGAAATCATTTCAGTCTTCGCCTTTTTCTTTCTTTACCTCTTCCATATAAAACTCTCTAAATTCGAGTACATATATAATATGCAAATGAAATAATATGGATCTTAGATTAATATAATTTATCTTCGTCCTCATGGATGTGCTTCTTTTTACCGACACATACAATATCGTTGCAAGGATAAAATAAACTAATAACGTACCGTACGTAAGTGGATATTAAGTATTAACTACATATGCACAAAAGATAACTCAATTTATATATATATATATAGTACAAAGGTAGATTACAGGGAGGATATATATATATGCATGGAGAGAAATCAACAAAGATACCATATATATTTATATATATATATATATAAAAGAATAAATATTCGGATGTGTCCTGGGTTTCGGGAGGAAGATATATAAAATGTACAATGTATGAGGAGAGGTAGGGTACGAGGGAATAAAAATTAGAAAAGAAATTAAATGTAGAGGTGGAGAAGTGGTCCTAAATATGTTCCTAAAAATGCAATTGCATGTACGTCTCAGTCTCATTCATTTCTCTCTTGTTATCTATTCCCATCTATCCATTTCTTCATGTGACCAACGAGTTGTTTATATATAGTTGCAAAAGTCAAAACGACTTCAATTTCAACGTACGCTCTGCCGTTTCAAATCACCACCACTTTCCTTGCCTTGTCACTTGTGTCTCTAGCTCAACCCATCCAGCTACTAGCTACGTCGCTATATATACAATAAAATCCAACAAAGTGGGACAAAGTCAAATATATATAGTACTGTATAGTCATAAACTAAAATATCACATTATCAATTTTGTCTTTCAATTTAATCCTTTTAAAAGTTAAGTAGTAAAATGATAGGGTAATTACAGAAATAACACCGAGTTTCCCATTATAACAGATTTTTGGTCTCTTCAAACACATATATATACCCATTTTGACTGTTATTATAAATTTATAATAGAACTAATTTGCGACCAATTATGGAATTTTGCTTTCAAAAAATTAAAGACTAAAACAAAAGCACCTATACAATTTAGAGAGTTTAATTACACTAAAATAAAAATATAAATTTATAAATCAAAGTGTAAATTTGGTCTCATTTTTTGCTCAGTTTCTAATTTAGTCAGGTATCTTTTTTTATTACAGTTTTAGTCTCATATTTTTGGATCTGTCCCAATTTGGTCACAAATCATTTTTTGTTACAGATTTGGTCTCATATCTTTGGGTCATGTGAAATTAACGGCGAAACCTTTTACAAAAATATGAGACTAAATTGGGACCTTTTACAAAGATATGAGACTAAAAATACAACAAAGAAAGATACAGGATCAAATTGAGAACTAAGTAAAAGATATGAGATCAAATTTGCAGTTTGACCAATTTTATAATCAAGACAATCCAAGGGTGAATAATGAAGAACGAGTTGAGAAAGTTTACCAAATTGAATGAATTTGTAGTGATGGATGATAATGATTATAGGAAGGATGAGTGGCGTTGGATGGTGATGGGAAGGCCTTTAGGGAAATCCACAAAAGGATAGGCACAAGGTTGATCATTGTGATCAGCTAATTCCCATTCAAAGTTGAGTATAAGATGGTGAATGAACACTGCCATTTCTAGTTTTGCTAACTCTGATCCTGCACATAGCCTTGGTCCTCCTCCGAATGGCATGAAGTTATTCTGGCTCGCACCATTATTATTATTGTTCTACATGTACACCACCAATCATATCTCATCAATAATTAATTATATGTAATATACATTCAGATCAGATCATGCTTCTATAATTTGTAACATTGCAAACAAGACAATAGTCATATCCCACAATATGAGGCTCACCATAGATACATAATAATATTAAGTATTATTTTTTAATGGTGGTGGTGGGTGATGGTGTCGTGTAAGTACCCATATATCGCTGTCATTTTAGTAATTGACGTATGGTTGGGTCACTTTCCTACTAGAACTAGTACTACTTGTTCAACTTGTTGCTCCATGCTTTACTGAGCAATTAATTTCTTGCTTGTTTGTAATGGTAATTTTCTGGGGCAACTTTTTTATCCGGGGATTAATGAATTATTTTTCTTTTTTGTAAAATGGTACTAGCTAGGAGTATAGTAGTACTAAAAGAAAAGAAAAGAAAGGACCAGGGCAGAGAAAAAGGCAGAGAGATGCACGTGCATGAGAGAACCCCACTTCCACATGGGCATTAATGATCATCAGAACACAGAACCCCATGGCCCTTTCCCACACGTTCACAAAAGAAAAAAGAAAAAAAGAAAGCCACCATTATCAATATCATTGATCATCATCATCATTATCGTCGTTGCAGGCATAGCATCCTTTGGGTCCCACCCTCCTTAACTCTTCACCAATTCCTCTTACTCCCTCTAGTTTCTTTACTCCCTTCATCCATCCCCACTACTAATCCTATATTTGTATCATGACAATTAAATTAAAAATGTGTGAAAAGAATAATTAAGACTGAACTAATAATTTGATCCATGAAAGATCATCAAGATAAAAGGTTAAAATACATGTTTAGTTTCTGAAAGGTTAAAATATATGTTTAGTCTCTGAAAGATGAAAACAATATATTATTTAGTCCTTGAAAGATTAAAATAGTATACTAATTAATTCATTAAAATACCTAATTAACAAGTATATCATTTTGACTTTTCAAGAATTAAATCTTGCATTTTGATCTTTTAGGGACTGAATTGTCAGCTCAGTCATCTTTCAAGGATCAAATTATTAATTTACTTCAAAATTAAAGAGAGAATGGGTTAGTACGAGTGTATGACCCATAATTTCTCTAGATTTGGTATGATGATATTTTATTTTCTTTTATTTAAACCATGTTGTTTTTATGTTTAATTTTGACATTCTAGATTAAGACTAATTTTTTCTTTTAAAATAACTACGTTTTCAAGTCTTAAAAGCTAAAATCTTGTATTAAATAGAATGAATCTCTAAGTCTAAACGATTGGTCCATAAACTTGTATTCTGATGATGACACTTCATCTCTTGATGATATTTCCTAATTCTTTCTTCCATGATCCATCCATCCATCCATGGACGTTAAAATCTTCAATCACTTATTATCACCTTCCTATTTATGACGCACTTACTCTAACGGCTTCGACGGAGATGTCCCTAGGCCCCACTTAATCCTCCATGCTAGCCCTCATTCTTCCATCGCAATCTCAACAATCATTCATTTCCATTACCTCTATACCTAGCTAGCCTAATTATTATTCCTCGGGCATAATGAAGCAAGCGTATAATTTGGTCATGCCCTATTGTTCAGCAAGCGTATGTATATTATTAATTGATTAGTGGAAAGATGTAAAACTTTGGGGATGACTAGGATTTAATATGTGAAATCCAAGTCAACAACGTTAACGACAAGGATCCACTAGTTTTGGTTTTGTTTTGTTTTTTCATATTTCTTTATTTTTTTAAGGGGAGAAAACGCCGTACATTGTGTGTACCTACGTCTACGTGGGGGCTTGGGGGGTATGAAACGCCGTACCCAAAAAAAAAATCCTGTTGTTTTCTAGAAAAAGAAGATATGGAAGATATAACTAGAGAGAAAGACTACACCTACTTTTTTCGGCAAAATCCCAACCCCCACAATTCTACTACTAATAGAGCATTTAGTAGTGATATTAATTTTATTTAAAAAAAATTAAGTATGAATTGAACCAAGATTAATTTTTTTAAATAAAATAAAAGAGAGAAGGAAAGGAAGAGAGTGATTGCATGTGGGGGATCCACAAGGAAGGACCAATTGAAGTGCTTGGGACCTCTACTTCATTTTTTTTCTTATTATTTTTTGAAGGGATGGCTTTAGGAAAAGAGATAATAATTATAGAGAAGGCGTGCTGTCTAGAGTTAGAGAGAGAAAGAGAGAGAGAATAAATTAATGAATGAATTTGAGAATGGAACCGACCTGCCATCTCCATGGATTGAAGTGTTGAGGTTGGTCAAAAAGTGAAGGATCCAGATGCACGGCTGCAATCACAGGAAGGACTTTCCACCCACATGGAATGTCATAACCTTTCAAACACAATCAACACCAAAACACATTTCTCATTTCTCAATATCAAAAAATTAACTTGGATTTCTTTGGATTTTCCAGCCACCTCTCTTTTCCAACAATTCAATTTTCAAATTCATTCATATATATATAAATATATACCTTTGTACCGAACGTCCTTTACAGCCTTCCTGTGAAGGAATCTCACAACATTTCCCAGCCGTAGTGTCTCATTCACAACCTTCACACCCACATAAAAGAAAGTCACTAATTAAACATTTTTCACAAATAAATACTACTACACTAAGATTTAATTGAATAACTTACACAGTGAGTAAACTCCATTCTTTTGTAGTCATCCCAAGTCAATTCCACCTCCCCTACTTCCTTTTTGGCTCTAGCGATTTCCATGTGTTCTTCCTGTTATGTTATTTCCCAGATCATAAGATTTAAAAAAATAAAAAGGAAAAGGAAGAAGGGGGTAGTTGAGTAATTTGAGCTAGGTGTGTTAATTTAATTACTTACCCTTAATTGCTGTATAGCTCGAGGACACCCAGGCAAGAAGTAAATAGAAAGAGCTATGGCTACCGATGAAGTTTCATGTCCAGCAAAAAGCAAGCTTAAAATCAAGTCAAGAATCTGCTCTGTCGACAGATTCGAATGCTTCAAAACCCAGTTCAGAAGATCATCTTCATCATCATTATTGTTCATCCTCTTCACTCTTTCCTCCATCTTCCCCTCTATGAAACTCAGTATCGTACTCCGAGACTACAATACACACACAAACACATATGTATGTATTAATTAATATTCATTTTAGTACTAATAATATATACGAGGTTGTCTTGTCTTAAAAATCCTCACCTTTAATGCCTTCCTATACGCAGTCCCGGGAAAATTCAACGGAGCAGAAACCACCCCTTTCATGAAAGTCACATACTCTCTCTTCAACTGCTCTGTCTCCAGATTCCCAGGATCCAAGCTCATAATATGCTTCGCCATCAAATTGAAAGTAAACTGCAAAAACCCACATACACAAACACAACAATTAATAGATATTTGTGTAATTTGCCATTAGTAATTAACAATTTATTATTTTTTAGAGTACCTTCTTGGCTTCATCTTGAGCAGAGAAAACGCAATTCTCCCTCCACGTGGCAAGAACAAGGAGGGTGTGATTCTCGACTTCCTTCAAAAGATGCGTTCTTAGCCTGGCGTGACTGAGGAAGTTGAGTGAAATGACCCTCATGTCCCTATGCATGTCTCCGACCAACACTAACATGGACCATTTTCCTAGGATTCCTCCAATGCTTCTTGGATAGCTACACTCGAAGAGTTTCCCTTCGTTCTGTAATATGAACCTGTTTAGACCTGCATCTGCTGACACTATAGCTGGCTCCCCAAACAGCTTCGACTTGTAAATCTTACCATACCTGAATATTTCAAAAACCCCACTTTGAAATGTTCATTTGGGGTATTACTTTTACTTACAAATTATATGTATATGTATATGTATGTATATGTACCTTGCGATGTGGTTTTCCATGTATGCTCCTAGGGTGGTAGCAGAGTAAGGTCTCAAATAGCCAATGGTTTCGCCGAGGAAAGGCCAACCCATTTTTCCAGGAGGGAGATTGAGTTTTGGTTTTTTGTTTCTTTTGAAGATGATGAGAAGAAGAGGGAGGAAGAGGAAGAAGCATGTGATAGAACAGAGGATTAGGTTTGACTCAGACATGTGTGTGTGTGTGTGATATGATGATATCTCTCTGTTCTGGTCTGTTTTGTTCTGTTTAGCTGATCGATGAGACCAAATTTAAAATACGAACTTGGTGGTATTCTGGAGTAAACTAATTAAAGTCATCAACAAAAGGAAGAAGAAGAAAGGAAAAAAAAAAAAAAGGAGGTGATTTCAATGAGAGTGTGAAGCCAATAGCTAGGCTGCTTTTATAAGCTTCTCTTCTGTCTTTGAGCGAAAACAGCGGAAAGTAGCAACCAAATTGGCTTTACACTTGGAAAATCATGCCCCTACTATTCTACTACGCCAATCACAGTATTTATTTATGGGTAAATTCCACTTTGGTACCCTGTTTTATAGACCAATTCCACTTTGGTACCCTGTTCTTTCAAAAGTGACACTTTGTTACCTTATTCTTTCAAAAATATCATTTTGGTACCCTGTTCTTTCAGAAGTGACATTTTGGTACTCTGTTCTTTAGACCAAGTGACACTTTGGTACCCTAAAAAAAAATAGAATATGGTAACAAATAGTGAAAGAACAGGGTACCAAAGTGTCACTTGGTCCAAAGAACAGGGTACTAAAATGTCACTTTTGAAAGAATAGGGTACCAAAATGACATTTTTGAAAGAACAGGGTACCAAAGTGTCACTTTTGAAAGAACAGGGTACCAAAGTGGAATTGGTCCATAGAACAGGGTACTAAAGTGGAATTTACCCTATATTTATTCAAGAGTATTTTATACTTAAAGGAGAATTGAATTTTAAAAAAATTAATTAAAATCTAGTAATAAATATGATATGATTTATTAAGATTTTAATTTTAAGTAATATTGTACATAATAATTGATGATAGTAAAAATTATGTTGATTGTTAAATTTAAATTAATATTATGCTAAAAAAATTAAATTAATTATAATTATATCTTTTGGAATTATAGTTTTTCAGATTTGGTCTTTGTTTAATTTGTTGTCTTTCACCAATTAAACCCACGATTACATTAACTCACCAATTTTTTTTTTCTTTCTCTTCCTGTGTGCTGCTACGTACGTTCCTTCCATGAATTAATGCCTCTTGTACTTTTGATTTTTTTTCCTTGGGGGCTCAGAGCCAAGTACCCAGGAATCCAATTTAATTTTATAATAGGCTAAAATGTAATTTTGGTAATTTAATTTTAGGGTAAGTTGCAATGTAGCCCGTTATATTATTTTTCTTGTGATTTTAAATTGATTGCGACAAGTTTGGAGCCCTGAGCTATTTTTAACAAGTCATTTCTTTATTCAGTTGAGGTCGTTAACAAATAAAGTCAAATTGAGCTCCAAAAGTGGTTTGCTCTTTTCACAATAAAGAAAATAATAACAAAGTTAATTATGTCCTTTTCGTTTCAAGTTTGATTGTGACGAATTTAGAATTATGTGTTACTCTTGACTAGTCTTTTTTTTTTAGTTGAAATATTCAACAAATAAGATCAAATCAGTAACAAAAGTGGTTTTAAAACAAAAAAAAAAAAGTGAAAAATTATTGAAAATCACTTTCAGATCTGATTTGACCTCATTAACTAACAATTCCAACTAGATAAAAAAATTACTCATCAAGAGTAATATGTAGATCTGAACTTACCACAATCAAACTTGAAACATCAGATATATAACTAATTTCGTTCGTTTAACTATGAAACGAGTAGCCCTCTTTCAGAGCCCAATTCAATTTTTTTTGTTGACGACTTCAACCAGACAAAGAAAGAATAAGTCAAGAGTAACATGTAGCTTCAAATTTGACACAATCAGAATTAAAACGAGAGAAATATGACCACATTCAGCTATTAAAAATATTATCAAATTAGCATGAACTGATACACTAAAGCGGAATTTATGCTAATATATATATATATATATATGATTTCAGTCATTGGGTCTCTAGTATTTTTAAATATTATTGTAATTATAATGAAAGTGGGAAAAGAGAATTTCTTTTAACTTTTTAAAACAAAAAGTATTATATCCAAATAATATTAAAAATTATTTAAAAATAAATAAAATAATACTGCAATCCAAGAAGTTAATTAAGTTCAGTTTTTTAATTCTGTTAATTAAATTAATTTTATTTTATAAAATATGTGTTCTCTTAAAAAAGTGAGAATATATATATATATATAGTTATTAGCTACTTTTTAGTTTTTACTGATATAAACACAATGAAGAAAAAATTAATAATGCTGTATAAAATGAAAGGGGAGAAAGTGCTTTAATATTTTTTAAATGATTGCATTATATTTTTTTTAAAAGAAAGCTAAATAATACGAAAAACTTTTACAATATATATTAAATTAATTAATCAGAGCCAAATAATATTTTTTGCAATTAATTTACTAGTAGGGAGTGCAATAGTTACCCAACTTAAAAAAAAATCTGACTCATTTTCTCAAATAGTTCACTAATCTCTTTTCAAAAATAAATCATCATGATCATAATATAACTTAAAAGTTTACTTCTCTCTCAATTTCATTGTTCTAAAATAAAAACTCTCCATGTAGTCACAAACCTATATATAATTGCGCACCACATATTTCTTTATTCGAATCTTTCTGATATTCTCCCAGATGATTCCCTAACACTAATATTAATGAATTGAACCTTATATCAGCCTGCTTAGAATCCTATATATCGTTGGGTGTTAATAGAGTAAATATCTATGAACCATCAACGCTCTATTATGAAGGCATGTTATCGTGTCAGATATGTGTTCATATCTGATACCCGTACGACACTCAAATGATACATATTCACAAGTTTTAGAATATAAAATCAAATTTTTATGACTTTGACATGACAAACAATAGAAAATAATGACACATATGACATATATTATGAATATATATTGTAATTTTTAAAGTTTTCATTAAAATTTATAAATTTTTAATTATTTATTATATAAATATATGCCGTGTCGTGTCGTGTAATTTAAAAATTTCACGTATCAGTGTGTCCATGTCCATATTATGTTCATGTCCGTGTCAATATCCATACTTCATAAGTACATATCAATAATTCTCATATTGTTCAGTTTTTAAAATTCCCAACGGTCTTTACTATACCAAAGTAAATTAACTATATTAACAGCACTAATTAGCATGATAAGCACCAACTTGCCCAAGCTACGAGGAATCTCTCTTACTAGGGGTGTTTAAAACCGAATTAAATCAGTTTGACCAAACCAAACCAAACCGAAGCAAAACTGATCAAATGAGCGGTTTGGTTTGGTTAAAAATGCATTAAAATTGAATGGTTTGGTTCGGTTAACAATTTAGACATACAATTAACAGAACCAACCGCTAGTATTTATATATAGCTATTTTTTATTTATATTGTGTTATATGTGATCACATTTAATAAAAAAAAAAAACTAAGCAAAAGACCTTTTCGTGCCCTAACGTTTGCGGTGATTTTCAGTTATGTCCCTAACATTTCATTTGTGTCAGTTGTGCCCCCAATCTGAAACGTTAGTTTCAATTATGCTCCTACACTACAAGAAACATCTCAAATTGCTACCACCCATATAGTTGGTAAACAATGAAAAACGGTTGGTAATAGGATAATTCCAATCGATTTCCAAAAAAAAAAAACGGATGCATTTTCGCTGGTCGGAAATATTGTTGGCAACCAATTTCCAACTAAAAAATTTTCCAACCGATATGTTTATAACTAAAAATCGGTTGCAATATTTGCACCCAAAATACTCTTTCTCTCTCCTTTTTTACAGTCTTTCGGTTGGAAACATATTTTAAAAAAGAAAAAAATTAAATTCTATAGGAAAACATGATTTTGGAGGGAATTTAAAATTTTATTTTAAATTAAAACATGAAGATATAATAGAGAATTATATAAGTCAAATCATTTATATATAATTACAGATAGAAACATTTTAGTTTACATCCAGACAAAAAAAATCGAACCAAACATAAACCCCAAATAAACCCGGTCCAATCAACAACTCTATGAGCAATCCCTAAATCCATGGCATCAACAAGCAGGTAAGGACTAGAAGCCGCCAGAACATGGATAAGTTGAACGCCGAGGGTATAAAATAAGACAACAAAATGAAGCCACATAATGTATTAATGCTTGCAAATGGTAACTAAGCGCATTAGAAGAAACAAGTATAAACATAAGTTGAAATTTAAAACATGACTCAAGGGCGCCAAACCAAAATTGAAAATTTCATCAGTCAAAGGCGCTAGATTCGATTTCATTCTCAAANGTCAAAGGCGCTAGATTCAATTTCAATCTCAAATATTGGCGCTGAGAATTATAGTATAGTAATTTTTAAGCTTTTAATGAGAGAGAAGAATATGTTTTAACAATTCAATAATTTAATATATTAAATAAAGGCCAAAGTCCTATTTTGGTCCCTCAGTTATGCTCAGTGTTCTAAATTGGTCCCCCAGTTATTTTTCGTTCCATATTGGTCCCCCAGTTATGCAAAACTTGACAAAGTTGGTCCCTCTAACAGATTCCATCCATTTTTCCGTTAAAACAAGACAAAATTGATTTTTAACTCCTAAAAGTTTAAATTTTTTGCATCAAGGACCTTTTTCTTTATAATAGAACTAAAATGTAAGAAAAAACAAATAACTTAGGGTTTTAGTTAATTTTACACCAAAATATAATCTCCATCTCTCTCTGCGTGCAAAATCCCACTACACCTCCGTAATCTTGCCGAAATTGTCGTCGCCTCTTCCTCTGCCACCACCGCCGTTCTTCATCAGGAAGAATTTATATAAAGAACAGAAAATTGAAATTGAAGTCTGGTTGAGTCGCAAAGGAAGTATCCATGACCATAATCAATTAATCAACAAATCAGTCAATGAATTACAGTGTTGAATTGAAGATAAATGATGTCAATCATCAAAGCCATATGGATTCCATAGCAAAAGCGAGAGCAAGAAGAGATTAAGTATCAAAACTGGGATGAGAGGGTTAACATTTCTCACAAGGCGTTTCCTGGCAAGCCTCTTCCTCGCATACTCCCTCCTCTCTTGGTCTCCCCACCGTGCTTCCTCCACTCACTTCGCCAGAATTGTCGGCGGCGGCTGCTGATATGGGCACTTGCACCGCCACGAGGTTCGAGGAGGCCCTAATCAGAAAAGCCGCCGGAGAAAAAGCGAGAGTGTCCATCTGGTAAGAACGTAGGGTTTGGAGCACAGAATGGATTCTTTGTGGAGATCTTAGATCTGCCTATTGTAACTACATTGAAGACACTGGAACGCGTACCTCTGCTATTTTAGCATTCTCGAAACCTTCTCTTTGATTCTTCGCCGCCGAATCGGACGCCGAAGACGACTGGAGCTGGTCGTCGGCGTCGTGTTTGACGGAGGACGAGGAGGAGGCTGCCTTCGCGACGAAGAACGGTGGTGGTGGCAGAGGAAGAGGCGGCGACAATTCCGGCAAGATTACAGAGATGAAGTGTGATTTTGCACGCAAAGAGAGATGAAGATTATTTTTTGGTGTAAAATAAACTAAAAGCCCAAGTTATTTATTTTTTCTTACATTTTAGTTCCATTATAGAGAAAAAGGTCCTTGATACAAAAAATTTAAACTTTTAGGAGTTAAAAATTAATTTTGTCTTTTTTTAACGAAAAAATGGATGGAATCTGTTAGAGGGATCAACTTTGCCAAGTTTTGCATAAGTGAGGGACCAATATGGAACGAAAAATAACTGGGGGACCAATTTGGAACACTGAGCATAACTGGAGGACCAAAATAGGACTTTGGCCTTAAATAAATATATTAAGTTAGTCATATATTAAAGGCCAAAGTCCTATTTTGGTCCCTCTGTTATGCCCATTGTTCCAAATAGGTCCCTTAGTTATTTTTCGTTCCATATAGGTCCCTCAGTTATCCAAAACTTGTCAAAGTTGGTCCCTCTAACGTTTTCCATCCATTTTTTCGTTAAAAAAATAGGAAAAAAATAAGCTTTCATCCCCAAAAGTTTTATTTTCTTATATTAAGGTCCTTTTCTTTTTATAATAGGATCAAACCGTAAGAAAAGAAAATAAATTAAGATTTTAAGTGAATTTGCCCAAAAACAAAAAATTTTCTCTCCCTCTCGAACACCACTCTCTCTCTCTCTC
>QANZ01027963.1:0-43476 GCA_003254925.1 Chamaecrista fasciculata | reverse complement strand
ATATTTATAAAATGATTGGCCCTAGGGCACAATCTCCAACATATCCCCCTCACAACTCGAGGTTCTCCAGGAAACGCAGGTACATGCAGTGCACTAAATTACCTGACTGGTCAGGTATCAACCAGCCGCCGATCATGCGTAGTATATACGCTCGTGCAAACTGCTGCACCTGCTCCTCTGTGGGATTTTCTGGAAATCGCTGTGCATTAAAATTGTCAAATAACCAGCCCATTTTCAACCGCTGTCCTTTAAACATGTTTTCGTGGGGTGTGTGACTCAAAAGTCGGCCGACCAAATGTCTCCAATCTCCATCTGTATGGCCAACAACTGGGTCCCCATCACACGGTAGTCTCAGCTGTATGGCAACATCCTGGAGAGTGATCGTGCACTCTCCCTACGACATATGAAACGTGTGGCCCTCCGGCCGCCATCGCTCGACTAGAGCAGAAATCAAGCCGGCCTCAAATTTAAAAGTGGCGGCCACAATGCGAGAGACCCCATAAAACCCAGCACTCATCAAATATGGTACGATATGCGGATGCGGCTCACTGTGAAACTCCTGAGTACGTGTGCATCGGCGTAGCGTGAGAGTACAAGCCGACTCCTGCAATATGATAACAGAAGGGTATTAAAAGATATATAGAAGCAATTAATTAACCGTATGAAAAAAAAAACTAGTAAACAAATAACCAAATAATTGACCGTACATTGTCATTCCAAACGTGCATCGCGATATGTCGGTCCGTTAAATAGAGCACGCTTCGGTCGTGTGGCAGCGGGATGACGATGCGCCTTTATTGTCTCTGATTACGATCAAGTCTGTTGGCCATCTTTACTACAAACGAATATATATATTGAAATTAAAAACCATCCATAATCATCCATAAAAATCACTTACATTATCCATAAAAATCATCCATAATCATCCATAAAAATCACTTACATTAAAAATAAAAGTTTACAAACAAGTTTACAAATACATCAGTTTACAAATACATAAACTTACAAATTTCTATTTCGTTGTGGACACCTTTTCTTATTGCGTCCAACGCCCTTACATCTGCTACATCTAATAGTCTCAATTGGTTCCCTGACGTCCATCTCGTTGTAAATGCGGGCCTTTTTGGGTCGACCTTTTTTGCTCCTCTGTTTCTCGGGGTCCGGCCACACGGTTGGACCCATGTACGGCGACCATGATGAGACGTCGCCAAGAGGTTGAAAGTGGGTGTTAAATGCCTGTATCATTGTATCCAATCGAAAGCATGGATATATGTAGGCCAACAAGTCCCAACCCATACACACACACAAGCAGCCACTGCGTGCACACAGGGGTAATGTTTTGCCTGAAATGCCCCACAATCACAACTACGGGCTCGAATTTCAAGTTTATATGTCTGTCCGACTTGAGTAGTACTTTCATCGTAAGGGTTGAGGACCTCAAATAAAAGGCTCTCTGCATCGAACTGTGTGACACGCAGTGAGGATGATCGAGCTATGTTCTTGTCCATTGCAACCCTTACGGTCTCGGAGTGGACCTTGCCGGTCTGTAGCTTAGCTACATATGTCTCACGACGTTCCTGGAAGAACCTATTCAGCCGGTAATATGAGCCTTCGACGACACCCATTAATGGTAACTTCCGGAATCCTTTGAACACGCCGTTGATACACTCAACCAGGTTTGTCGTCATGTGGTAGAAGCGATGACCCTCGTCGTAGGATTGCATCCATTGCTCCCTCGGAGGCAAGTAGTTGTAACACTCAAGGTTTATTAACTCCAACTCTCCCAAAAGAGAATCTGCCTTATCCCACCGCAGTTGGTAACCTGTATTTGTATAATTAGTGACTGACAATATATACAGCTTCAGTAGAGCAAAATTAGCAATAGATAAAATAACATACCTATGTTTTGGATCGTTATCTTCAGCGACTTTTGTTTATAATTAGTCATCACATTGTTGGCGATGTGTCTAAGGCAGAAGACATGGTACCCTAATGGGGGCTGCCACCCACATCGTGGATCCTCCACAGCTTCAATGATTCCACTGACCCTATCAGAAATAAGGCAAACTCCTTGCCTATCCATGCCCACAACATGTCTGCGCAATCTTTGAAGGAACCACTTCCACGCGCTGCCTTTTTCACTCTCGACAATTGCAAATGCAAGAGGCACAATCTTTCTGTCACCGTCTTGAGAGCAGGCTATCAGCAAAGTGTGCTTGTATCTACCAGTGAGGAAAGTATCGTCCACCTGCACAATCGGTTTCAGATGCGGAAATGCATCGATACACGGTCTGAAAGCCTAGAATGCACGACGAAATTGTGCGTTTGTGTCGTCTATGGGAATCGTCTTAAAGTCAGTAAATGTCCCGGGCATACATGCTTCTGCAGCGTTAAGAAATCGAGGAACACGGTTATACGACTCCTCCCAATCACCGAAGGCAATTTTAAGTGCTTTATACTTAGCCGCCCATACCTTTTTATAGCTGACTTGGAACCCAAACTCACTCCACATCATGTGTACAATCTGCTTTCCAGAAGTCTTCGGGTGGTCACTAACCAGCCCTACAATCCGAGATGCGATGACGTCTGAATCAAGTTTTCGATGATCTTGATTCTCGTCGTCATTGGGAGGACACAAACAACTGTGATCACCTCCAATTCTCGTTATCGTCCAATGTGTGTCGCCGTCCTTGACAGCAACCCTGACCCTCCACGAGCATTTATACGGCGGTTGCAAATAGTGTCTGCATCTGTACTCTTCAGCCGTGACGCCCGACTTGTATACAATGAAATCTCGCCGACACTTAATCGAAAATAATTTGGCAGCTAGCTTGAAAGCATCTTTAGTTTGATACATCTTCCCAAGAAGCAACTCTGCATCATAATTGGTTTCGTCAACATACTCAGGATCCCAGTCTGCCCCTTGTACATCAACATACTGATTAAAAAAATTGTAACCCCGAGGGCGATACTCTCGAGCAGGAATGACATTCGTTTGGGCATCATTATTTCTATGACCAGCTGTGTCATCCATCTCCTCACCAGAATCCTCGGGTGGTGTTTCACTACCGAGGGACTCATCCTCAGAGGCGAATTCTTCGTCGTAGTCGGTATTGACATTGTCATGGTCATCAACTCTTCGTCGTGATGAACCCGCCTCCCCACTACATCCAGCTATGTTATTCGTGTCTCCAGGTAAGTCAAACTCAGACCGATACACACTTGAGGATGAAAAATTCTCAGCTGCAGGGACAATTAAATTTTTGTTCTGTGTGGGGACTTCTTCGAAGGCAGGGACAATAAAATGTCTGTTCTGTGCGGGGACTTCTTCAAAGGTAGGGACCATTTCATTATTCAGATCAATTGCACAGTTCACAACTTCTACATACAACTCAAGCACAAGTATTGAGTTTCCCATTAATGTCAAGTGTAAATCCATCATTGACTCCACGCAATCATCATCCACTAAGTTAAAAGTCGAGTAGACATATCGTCCACTTTCTTGACTAATTGGCATTCTATACACGATGGAATTTATCTCTTCCAGGTGAGAAAGTCTTAGTTTCTGCCTAATCAATTCATTCAATCTGTCCAACGTAATGTCACTAGACAACGTCATCACTCTTTTATGTTCATATTCAAATACAACCCCATTGACACCAGTAGAGATTATTTCATGACTGTCGTTGCCATTTTTCTCTAATAAATAAAATTTAAATACAATTATAATCTAAAATGGAATTATATTTATGATAATAAAATTCTAACATTGTCTAAAATATTATATCTAAAAAACAAGTTGTATCAATTATTTTTAAGTTATCTAAAATTTTCTCTAACAAATAAATTAATAACAATATTCAACAATTAAATTTCTAACCATATTATCTATTTTCTTATCTAACAAAAAATTAACTAACATTATCTAACAATATTATCTCTAACAAATATATATTATTCTTCAACATTATCTATTTTATACAATATTTTTTAAAATCTAACAATTTTATTTAAACTAATATATCAATCCAAATCAAACCACATTATTTTTCTAGAACATCAAAAAAGTAATCTCAAACAAATAATTTATTTAATAACATTATCTAACAAGTTAATCTCTAACAATATTTTCTAATACTAAATCTAACAATTTTATCTCTAGTAATATTATTTCAAGATTATCTAATATTTCATCTAACAAAATAATTTATTTAATAACATTATCTAACAAGTTAATCTCTAACAATATTTTCTAATACTAAATCTAACAATTTTATCTCTAGTAATATTATTTCAAGATTATCTAATATTTCATCTAACNTAACATCATCTAACAAAATATCAACAAAAATTACTAACATAAAAATTTATGAAATAAACATACAACTTCCAAAAATAAATTAATAACATCATCTAACAAAATATCAACAAAAATTACTAACATGAGATACTTACCTGTTTAGTCCTTTTTTAAATTCTTCTTCTTTGGCCTTCTTCTCCTCCTCTTTTAACTAACAAAAAAATATAACAACAATTATTTTAAATTAATAACATCATAAATTTATTAAAACAAGCAAAAAAAAATTAATTTCAATTAAAGTAAAATTAAACAAAAAAAAAATACTTACATATTTTTTCTTGACTTGTCTACTTCTTCTCTTTTTTGTCCTTCACCCGTGTGGTCAAATCACTGACACACGCTCACAGTTTAGAGCTTTTTTAAAGAAAAAAATTAAGAAAAACGACGTAGCACCCATATGAAGAATTATTATTTTTTTTGGGTGGTGTGGCTCTTTTTTTTTTATTTTTTATTTATTATAAAAATAAAAATAAAAAACCGGGAACAAGATACTATCATTTTTAACAGAAAAAACCGAACAAAAAGCTATGATACCATAAAACCCTAAAACCCTGAAAGGAGTCGTCGTCTTCGTCTACTTCGTTGCTTCGAGCTTAGAAGCTATGGGTGCTCTTGAACAAGATGCAGAAGTACTTTCTATTCGCGCTTATGAGCTCCGTCTTATTCGCTGTACTCTCGTTCCTTTTCCCTCCATTCCTGGGCCTCAATCCCCACCGTCCGATCAAGCTCACAATCTCAACGCCCTCATCAACCACCTTCTCGCCTTAATCGAAACCGGAGACTATCTTCAAGTTTTCAATTCCGAAGCTTCAAGGCTTATCTTCCGGCTCGACGATGACTCGCCATTCTTGTTCGATAACTCACTCGAGTGCGCCGATCGCCTCTACTCTGAGTTGCTGAATCGCGCCGAGTCATTTATCGGAGATAAATCAGCAAACGATGCCGCCGCAAAGGCTTCTAGAATGGTGCTTGTGATGTGCATTGCGGTCGCTGCGTTTCTTGTATTCACGCAGTGTAGCATTACTGGGTGAGATTGAATTGCAAAAGTTGTAGTTGTTGTGTGGAATCTCTACAATTGTTGCTGTTATCTTGATGAATTTCAAACTTTAAACTGTTGTAGGCCATTGAACGGGCTACCGAAGTGCCCTCTGCTTCTGAAAGCGGCGGGCAACGGTGATGAATATCCAGAATGGGACAATTGGGCACGTAATCAGCTTATGTCTGCTGGGTCTGACTTGCTTGGGAAGTTCTCAAATCTTCAGGTGCTGATGCATTTCATGCTTATTGTATCCAAGTCACTTACTAAACCAACTATTGTAGATTCTTTTCAGGCTTTTTTTTTTTTAAAAAAAAAAAGAAAAAAACTGGAGTTGCTGATTGTGTGTAAATAGATCTCCAGTATGTAAGTCCAATTTTGTTTGAAAAGATGAGAGATTTTCTGCTGTTTCTGTGTGCCATGCTGAAATTTCTCCAGGGGCAAGTAAGTAAGTTTTTTTTTTTTTGACATTTTCTATTGTTTGTTGACAATTGAGATACCTGAGTCAAACTCCAAAGAAAAAAAAAACTTTAATATTCATTTTTTTGCTATTGACATGGTTAATCTTATCCTTGTTGGGGAAAATGTCTTCTGATCTTAGATACAAAATACTTGTGTTCAACTCCCAAATGCAACTATAATAATGCTTCATCCTAGATACAAAATAAATACCCTGATCTTAGAAATTTACTGAAGCTTATTTGTTGGTTAGAATGTTATATTAATGTGGGGCAGTATTCAGTCCCTTCCTCCATATATGTAATTATAATTTATGTAGGACTTTTCAGTTCTTAAATGATTTAATCGGACCATTACATACTGTTTATGGATGTTCTTCTGAAGTAGCTTGTTTTCCATAGTTTTCCATAAAAGTTTTAATTAGTATCTCCTTATAGTTTTAATTTGACATATTCTCATTGCTGTTTTCTAGTATATAGTTTTGGCTGAGATGCTGCTTATGAGGATGAAAGATTTATCTTTTGGAGGAGCCATATTTGAGCTAAGAAGCCTTTCATGGTGGCTTGCAAGGGTTTTACTTCTTCACCAGAGAATTTTGGATGAGCGGTCTTCTTCTTTGTTTGATCTTTTGCATGTCTATGTTGCTGAAACTTTACAGCAATATGGCAATTCAGAAGCAGTAAAAGGTTATTGGGATGCTAATTTATGTAATGGAGAGAGCTCAGCAGTTGTCTCCATGGTTCATTTAGAAGCTGGAATTATGGAATATGTGTATGGACGAGTTGATTCTTGCAGGTGAATTGCATTGGGAATTTTCAGGAATCCTGTTTGGCTTATTTTATGTATATTTGGTTTGGTATTTCTTTTGTATACATAGGTTGAGAATTTTCCTGCTATCCTTTTTTTTTACTGTGATTCTGTGAAGATAGATAGTTTACTTTTGCTTGAGCTACTTATTAAGCTTATCTTATGAACATGTAAAACTTTACTGGGTCACATTCTTCAATTGCCACATAACATAGTTACAATTGAACACACAAGAACCCTGCTCCCTGCTCCCTGTACTTGTAACTTCGAGGAAAATTGTAAGATTTCCCTTAGAAACTACAGATAATATTTGGAATCATCTAGGAATTGGGTGTTAGAATAAGTGTGCTTTTGATTGTCGTATAATTTTACGTTTGGTGGAATAAGAATTGTTTAATTCATTGGTTGGTGTGAAGTTTACCTGAAAAGCTGTAAATATTGGAAATGAAATTACATCTATTTATTCTTCTGTGGTTTCCTTTTAAAGCTGAATGCTTTATGGTGACAGGCAACATTTTGAGTCAGCTGAAATGGCATGTGGGCTTCAGCTTTCAGTTACTGGAGTTCTTGGTTTTCGTACTGTGCATCAGGTACCCATTTTTAGATGTGAATTAGTGTGTTTTCTGGAGCTTGCATATTAATACGTCATTATTGGACACAGGTGGAACCAAAGGCACAAAGGGTCCTGGTTACAAACAGAAGTGCATCAAACGATGCTGATAATTGCTCCTTAAAGAGTACTGGCATCCAGACAGATGATTCCAGCACCGGTGAAGCTAACTTGCATTTGAATCAGCGTGATAACCATGGAGTGTCTGACGTACTCATAGTTCCAAAGTTGGTGACAAATGATGATAAATCTGAAAGTAGGTCAGAAGAACTGCAAAATGGTGCAAATGGGACTGTGCATTTGACAGTAATGCAACAAGCGGTAGTTCTGGCACATTGTATTCTAATTGAGAAGAGCTCCCGACATGATGAATTACAAAGTAAATTTCTTTAATTTGCTTGCATGTGTGATATTATGTTTTGTTTCTGCATGCTTGCATATAAGTGCTTTGTTTCTTTTGGAACTTATTGTTGTCTGAGTTTCAATCTTGGTTATATGGCTTGCCATGGACAATAATATTTTCAGTTGAATTGAATTTAATTCTCATGGAATATCATAACTATTTATGAAGTTACTGATAGTTGTTCGTATAGATTTATTCTGCATGATGCTTTGACCATGTTTCATTTTCCAATGTATGCAAGCCTTGAGATTTAAGGAGTAAGGCTAAAATATGTTACCAAAAATATGGATGTGCTCCTAGATAGGTGGCATCGTGATTATATCAGGTTGCACTTTGCTAAACATGCATCCATATTTGATCCTGTCATTGGGGAGAACATCTGCTGGGCGATGATGCTTAGAGTTTGTTCTTTACTTTCTCAATGAGGATAAAAGCTGCCTGTGATTGGAGAAGTTTTTTCAATACCTGTCAGTGACATGAGATGGAGGAGAGATATGGAATTCTTTTGGCACCAGTGTAGTGCTTTTATGAATTGTATTCTTTATTTTTCAAGTTTCATAGAGGTTTGGTTCATGGTTTACTTACTATGTTAATACATATATTGTTGTCTTCTACTGGAGTTCTCCCCACCCCTTCTTTCCAGAGCTGTTTACTTTGCTTTTAATAAACTTTTAGTGAACTATATTTCTCAAATGAGAAGGGAAGAAGGGTATCAGCCAGCTAAGTTGATTAGGGGTAATTTCTGGCTTTTGTTTCAGGATGGGATATGGCTCCTTACATTGAGGCAATCGATTCACAGCCTTTCTCATCTTTCATTGTAAGTAGAATAAAACTACACAGTATAATAACTTCTTTCCAGCAACTTTCTTCTTTTGATGTGGAGGGTGGCTTCTGATGTCAGTATGTTTTCAGATGCCATCATTTTATTTTTTATATTGTAACAAATTATGCTGTCTGGTAGTCTTGAATTAATAATTGAAGCTTTTCTGTACATAATGAAGTGAAATTGGTGCTTATGATTTTGTATTCCTTCCCTTTTAATGTTCCACGGTTTAGTCTGTACAGTACATAACCATTATCTATATTTTATTCTTTTCTTATTTCTTTAGATACGATGCTTCTGTGATATCTTGCGTATTCGATGGGAGTCATCCCGTAGTCGAACAAAGGAGCGAGCTTTATTGATGATGGATAAATTGGTAAGAGTTCTTTTCTGGAATGAATGGATTATGATTACAACTGAACTCTTGCTAATTTCTAATGATCAGGTTTAAAGATATCAGTTTATTTGATGATTCAGTTCTGTCTGCCTATTCCAATGTTAAAGTTACTATAGTTTCAACTTAAGTTTTGATATTAAGCCACTTGTTTCACACTTTCTCTGTGAACTTACCTGTTATGGTTAATGCTGACCAAAATTTGTTTCCTTGCCCAACTTAATTCCTGCTTCTATGATGTAATTTCTGTTTTTGTTTCCTTTCCCATTCAAAAAAAATGCTGACCAAAATTTGGTCACAAGTAGCAGCATATTTGAATTGGAAAAACTAAGCATAGGATGTATTTTCTCCTTAAGCTATTGTTCGAGCTCCTTATTTCTCCTTCAATGAATTTCCCACTATTTGATCCCCCTTTTTATGAGAAAATGGATCCAGTTGGAGGAACACTAAGTAGTGTAACCTATATAAGTGCAGGGCTCCTTTCGTAAGCTTCAAATCTGTTATTTTGTTCATTCGATATGATCATTTTTTATGCTTCCCCACCATTTTATTCATGTCATATTCTTTGATTCAGCTGTGGCATGTGAGTTGTTCTACCATATTGCAGGTCCAGAGTCTTTATGAATCTTCTCCAGCGGTAACCGAAAGAATTCCTTTTGTTTATGGAGTTTACATGCCCTGTATTCCTGCCTTAAGGAGGTATGAACCAAAAAACAAAGGACAATTATTTTACTTTTCTTTGCCAGTCACTGGGTAGATGATTCTATGTTCTAAACACTTGGTGTGGTGTGTCTCTGTATCTTCTTCACCTTATTAAATTCAGGCCATACTTGCTCTGATTCTCTTTCCACCCACTTTTCAGGGAATATGGTGAACTTTTGGTGCGTTGTGGTTTGATTGGGGAGGCAATTACAGTTTATGAAGATTTAGAATTATGGGATAATCTTATATACTGTTATTGGTATGTAAACATCAGAGAGGAATACAAATATAACTCTGCACTGTTTCTTTTCACTCATCATGCATCTTCATGGACATTATGATCTCATTTGATATTTGATTTGGATAATAGCCTGTTGGAGAAGAAAGCAACAGCTGTTGAACTCATCAAGAAACGCCTTTCAGAAAAACCCAATGACCCCAGGTTATGGTATGTGATGATTCCTTATTTAAATTGGATTGCTTTGATAGACTCTACTTTGTGACTTTTTCTTTGAGATGTCCAATCTTAACATATCTACTGGTCATGCCAATATTTAGTAAAATTGGACAATGGACCATTATTAAATTTGTGAATGATATCTCGCGGCTTTTATTGGGGTTAACAACTAGTGAGCATGGGGGAAATGTTATATGAACCAATGCACAATTCTGACGATAATGTCAGAACTAAAGGGCTTGAATGGAGTCTATATAGCCTATGTCTGACGTTATTGTAAGAATTATCTGGAGAAGACTGCCTTAATTTTTGTGATTTCCATATATTATGGATTTTATAGTGATGGTAATTAGGAGTTTTTTATCATCTAGGAAAACTTCGTTGAGGATAGTTCTGGTTAGTGGTTACCTATTTTTTGTTTGTTTAATTTTGTTTTCCCAATCTTCACTCTCATTTATGAACTAATAATACTGACCATTGATATCCTATCATGATCTATCCTTTGTTAAAAAAGAACGAATTTGGTTTGCAAAAGTTATTCCACTAATGCTAATAACTTTCTAGGTGCTCCCTTGGTGACGCAACCACTAATGATGCATGCTATGAAAAAGCTCTAGAGGTCTCAGACAATAGGTCTGCTAGAGCTAAGGTACACAAGTGTATATATTTATTTCAAGATCCTATTTGCTCATATCATATTATGAACTTTTTAACTATCATTATCTTTCTTAAAGAATAAAATATTTCTCTGATTGGCAGCGTTCCCTGGCTCGTAGTGCATACAATAGAGGAGATTATGAAAAATCCAAGATTTTGTGGTATGTTGTGTATCATGAGGCATTCTAGTTTTATGATCATTGTTGTTATCAACATCAATAACACAGTATTTTACTGGTTTCAGGGTTTCTGCTATGTCCTTGAATTCCTTGTATCCTGATGGTTGGTTTGCCCTTGGAGCTGCTGCATTGAAGGTAAACTGTGTGATGTCCACTATGCCAATAATTTATTTACTTCTGTACCATTGGATTTGACATTAAATATATAAGAATTCCTTGTAGGGAAATTCTACAATAAAGTTACTAATTATAAGTTCTGTTGACATCTGGTAAGAACCCATTGAACCACCTGTGCACCTTGCCTCAGGTAGCTCCATGTGTTTTTAATAGGGAAAATTTAAGTGAGGCTTGTTGAATTTAAATGAAGCTACTTTTGCGGTTGTGTACATTTTTGTCTGCATCACCTCGTTGGTTTGCCAGGAATCAAAATGGACACTGATGCCCATATTTGACTATGCCTTTTTCTAGATTGGACTCTGTCAATTGTACTCTTCGTTTCTGATTTCTAATCTCTAAAGAAAGCTGGATTCTAACCACAAAAATTGTACAGGCTAGGGATATTGAGAAGGCTCTGGATGGTTTTACCCGTGCTGTTCAACTTGATCCTGAAAACGGTGAAGCATGGAATAACATTGCTTGCTTGTATGTGTTTCTGACTCACATCACTTGTGTGATGAGAATATTAGATAGTTTTATGGTGTGGTCTATCAAAATTCATGCTTGCTTGTATGCGTTTCTGGCTTACAACTAGTATTTTTTTTTTTCTTTGTGGTCTATCAAAATTCATGCTACACAATAAGGTGGTTCCACCTTCCCATAATTCCACCTGACCTGCTTTTATGAGATTTGAATATGAGATCTCAAAGCTGGAGTATTCAGTGTGTAACAATTGAGAAGTCCTCTTGTGGACTGCAAAAGTATCATTTTACCTAACAAAGAGACTGGATTTAAGTTGGTTACACTGCTAAGAATTTGAGATTCCATTTATTCACTTTGCAAGTTCTCCCTTTATCCTGTATATCACAGTTCTTTCCTTAGTAGTGACTTTATCACTTTATTTACTGATGCATGATAGGAAACTCATTATGTTCTATCTTGAGTTTTTTTCTTTTTTTCTTTTAGCTTCTAGCTTTAACATATTATATGCATTTTACCTGCTATGCAGGCATATGATCAAGAAAAAGAGCAAGGAAGCCTTCATTGCCTTTAAAGAAGCCTTGAAGTTCAAGTATAGTCTTTTTCCCTTTAGTTGGATTTGGTTTCATGTGTCACAGTGCCAGCATATGCTTGCATACATAAATTTTGATTATTATTGTTGGGTCATTAATAAATTTGGGTAATATACTTAAATAATGACATTGACACTTGTTGGACAGACGAAACAGCTGGCAACTCTGGGAGAACTACAGCCATGTAGCTGTTGATGTCGGTAATATCAGTCAGGTGTCTACTGTCTTTCCTTTTTCTCTTGCTGATCAAAGCAAGTGTTAGTACATTAGTCTGCTATGTTACTTTACAATAATAATATGAAGGTCATGTGAGCACCCTGTAAACATATTTTCTGACAAATTATTGATTGTCTTTTTTCTTGTAATGATATTGATTGTCTCTTTAGTTTAGCCAATATTTATAATTTTAATTTTGATGTAATTTGCAAGTCTTGCATATTGTTTGTAACATAACTCTTAATAAAAACATTATTCTTGATCATTTCTCGCTCATCATTCTTTCAGGCTTTAGAAGGTGTGCAGATGGTTTTGGACTTGAGCAATAATAAAAGAGTGGATACAGAATTATTGGAAAGAATTGTAAAAGAGGTCGAAAGAAGGGTTTCAATAAGTCATTCCATGCCTCTTGCGACAACTGATAATCAGCATAATGGACATCAATCCTGTATAGTTGATTCTGAATCAGAACATGATGAACAAGGATCCGGAGTATCTATTGAAGGAAGATCACGCGAAACCGAACAATTGGTGTTCTTACTTGGAAAAGTTTTACAGCGGGTACAGAATTTAATCATCTATTTTCTATACTATATAATATGGCTTTAGACCTTTTGATGCTTTTGGTTTCAAATCATATGTTAATATAAAGATAATAGGGAACATAAAATGCATTGAGTCTCACTATTAAGTATTAATTACAAGGGCGGGAAAGCTATGCAATCAGTTCTTTCTCTGCTTAATTATAATTGACAAGCTGCAAGTAGCAACTTGTTCTTCCAAATGCCTATGGCATGAAGTATTTCTTCTGTTGAGTCTGTTGATTTTAAGTATATTTCAAACATATGTAGCACATACAAGACTGCAGGTCCTTGACTAAATATTTCATATTCTTATGCAGATAGTTAAAAGTGGGAGTGGATGTGGAGCTGATATCTGGGGCTTATACGCACGGTGGCACAGAATCAATGGAGATCTTATGATGTGTTCTGAAGCCCTCTTAAAGAAAGTTAGATCACTCCAGGTATTGTGTCACTGTTTATTTCGTAATTTTGTTTAACTTCTTGCATTCTCTTGTAGAACAATAACATGATATGAAGAGAAATTTTGGCCCGATTTTATATTGGTGCTAAACACAAATAAATTGTACACATCTACGGATCTGAAAAAGAACTGTCATTATTTTTTTTTTATTCATTCATGAAAATCTTTTCTTAAGATAACAGGGGCCAGCAAAACTTCTATCTTTAGTTTTTATTCAATACTCACTTATGAAATTCATCTGCTGTGGTTTTTTTGTATTCATCAATCATAAGCTTATTTGTGGTACTTATTACAATTCCATTGTTATGGTTGTATACTGTATCAGGGATCTGAGACATGGAAAGACAGGGATCGTTTTAAGAAGTTAGCAACTGCATCCGTGGAACTATGTAAGGTGTACATGGAAATTTCCTCATCTACAAACAGTCGTAAAGAATTGTTTACGGCTGAGATGCACCTAAAGAACATCGTCAAACAGGCAAGATACTTGTTGATTTTTCATAGTTTGAGTAAAATGTCTGGAAGTAATATGTTTCATGTTTTATTTCCTATATTACAACAAAATTTTAAAATCCAGATCGGTCATTGAGCCTGTCATGGTATTGATTTAAGGTTCAACCATGGCAGGTTACAATTAAATAAATATGTATATATAAATATATTGAACATTATAAAAGGTCATATATCACATATTCAATATAATAAATAATGAATTAGTCATAGTTGTCTCGCTTTTGGCATAGCAGGCCCCAATAGGAGGCCTGTACAACGGGCTATTAGCTCAGTAGTAGAGCACGCCCCTAGTAATTGCGTCGTTATGCCTGGATTGTAAGGGCTAGCCACATGGATAGTTCAATGTGCTACTTATTTTCAATTTTATAATAATAGTATAATATGTATGGTCCGGAAAGATTTATCTATCAATAACCTTACGGTTGACATGTACAAGGATAGAACACGTTGGCGTCAGTTGATCTATATAGCCAACCCATCTAGTAGGAAAAGACTTTGGTTGTTGTTGTTGTTGTTGTTGAAGTATAATATGTATGGTACAATATAATTCCATATATCTTATTAAAAATCTTAAAAATACTTCAAAATTCAATAATCAAAACCTTTTGGGTCTCAAAATATTTTGTTTAATGTTTTTATACAAAAGAATCATAAAATGACATCATTTTGGCCTAAAACTTAAAAAAAAAAAAAAAATAAATAATAAATTACATCAACTCCTGACTGATTTTATAGCCAGCCATTTTTTTATTTTCGGATTCAACTGGTCGAACTAGTCAGTTTGGTCCAGTTTTCAAAACTATGTATTCCACACTTGGGTTTAAAGTTGTTTTCTCAGCCAAATTCTAAGATTCTGATGATTTTGTCACTTCACTTAGATATGTTTCTTGTGATTACAGGCACAGGGCTTCTCTGATACAGAAGAGTACAGAGATCTTCAGGCTTGCTATGATGAAGTGAAGAACAAACTCCAGTCACTCAACTCCTAACTAATTATTACTTGTGAAATTCTTTGATTCACTAGAGTTAAGGGATCTTCACGCTTGGATATGATGAAGTGAAAATCAAACTCCAACGGTTCAATGCCTGGCAAAAATTTTGTCAGAGGCATTCTTCAAGTTGTTGTCTAGGTTATATTTACAAGACTTGCGATGCTCTAGAGTCCATACCACTGGATCTTGCAGGAATATATTGAGAATGACTCCAGAGATCAAAGGCTTGTCTTCAGAATGGAAGAGGCTGTGGTTGGTTGGTTGCTAATCTAGGAAGATTGTTTCAGAATATAAAATTGTTAGGTCGTCTCTACATTCTAAAATTCCATCTGCTGGCTAGCAGTGATGAGACTATAAAAGCAACAGATAGAACTAGTTTTTGCACTAGTCCTAACATGCTTACTTGCTACTTCCATGGTTTTAGCATCTCGTTCTGAGCAACTTCTTGTTGCTTTTGTTGTTGTAAATGTCCAAGTTTGATAAATGTTTCTTGCTGCAATCCATTGAAATTTAATGGGTTCTCTTGGGGATTTTTTTCGCAATCAAGTGGATTATCCTCATTGTCCCTTCCTTCTCTCCACGTTCAATCTGAATTTCTTCTATTTGGAGCTTCATGAACTTTGAGGAGTAAGACCGTTGATAAGTGAAGTCTGGAAGTTTACAAGGAGAGACAAACCACGATAAGTCGCTTGATCCTTCACCAAATCTCTAACAATTAAATAGCATAATGCTAGTCTTTATCTTTCTGCTCTTATTTTACTTTTGTACCATTTCAATTCCACTCATCAGGTAGATTATAAATAACGGTTAGATTATAAACTATATCCTGCCTGTTTATTCTAATAATTTCTGCAATAGTTTTATTAATATATATTTTTTAATTTATACACAATGTTCAATTGTCGTCCTCGCAAAGTGAGATTAAGGATTGGGGGCAGTCATTGATCAATTCGCCCCAACCAAATCCTTGAAGTGAACATCAAGTATAAATGAAGGGAAATGATAATAATAATAATAATAACAACAAGAAAAAGTAATGGCAATGAAACTTCACGCTAGTTGAAATTATGATGTTACTGAAACAAAATCCTCACTAAAGTTAAAAAAAAGGAAAGAAAAACAAATAGCAATTGTACAATGTTGAATTAACTCAAGTACTCAAGCCTCCAAGAGACAAGCACGTGCTGATATCAGATTTACAATCCTTTACGCATATTTGAAAAAAAGGCAAGGGTAGAAAAATGAAACTAGCTATAGCTATTGAATTGACCTTCCTTCCTACTACAATCTAACAAGCTCAAAATTTATCTGTGACTGTGATGCCATTTCAATTCTCTCTCCTTGTCCTCCTACGTGGAGCAGCAGCATTAGATGTCTCCTCTTTCTCTTCCTTCTTCTCTTCCTTCTCTTCATTGCTTTGCTCACTGGAAGTTACAACAGCCTGTGTGTTTGTCTTCTTCACTTTCGTCTGCATATCAACACAAATGCTCAGGAGACGAACATAAAGAGCCAAAAATTTTAACAGGAAAGAATAAAAAATTAAAAAAAAAAACAGGAGTTTTACTACTCACAGGTTTCTTTCCACCAAATATGATCTTGAAGACAATTGTCAAGAAGACGACCACGATGGATGCGAGAATTCCAATAGTTAGATTTGGTTGCTTCTCTCCCTTTTCAATGAGATCCTACGGAGAACCGTATATGTTCAGAACACTTTCCATAAGAAGAGAAACATAATGGCTACCCAATGTAAAGATACTAATATGGTTACTTACATATATCTTCAGCTTGTAGGCACTGAGGAAGGGAATGTCTGCGATCTTGTATAAGAGCTCAAATACCTTTTTCTGCAGGATTAAAATTTAACACCATGCATAATTGGAAGTGTGAAACGAGGAGCAAAGGAAAGGAAAATGGGAGTAAATAAGCAGAACAGAAAGAGAATGGTAAAGGAAAAAAAACAAAGAGAGCAGTAAATCAAAATCTGCCAATTGCATTCGTTACCTGGTAGGCTGCAAGACCACCTGCATCGGGAGCCAACTCTTCAGCCTTTTGTTTCTCCTTCTCGATGGTAAACTTGGGCTTCCATGTAGTCTCCCGGTAGGACTCTGCAATCTTATCATCTTGAGCTATCAAAATATTGTCAAACAGAATACCATCTTGCATTGTCCAAATCTCAATGCCAATAGCAGCAATAGGTTCAAAATCAGGTTTTTCAAGTTCAAAATAGTCCGGATTTGGAATATCACGGGCCTTCCATATTCCCTTATAACTGGGGTTATCAATTAGGGGTGCACTCCATTTGCCCTTATAATCTGGATTCCTCTTCATTGGCCTGTTCCATTCACCACAACCGGGGGCTGCTTCACACTTTGGGTTATCAATTTTTGGGGCTTCCCATTCACCATCCTCTTCATCATCCCAGTCCTCTGGTTTTGTTGCCTCTGGGTCATCTATCTCCTCAGGCTCATCATCTAACCATCCTTCTGGCTTCTCAGCTTCTTCATCTTCAATTTCCATTGGTGCATCCTCATCCCAATCGTCTGGCTTTACAGCATTTGGGTCAGGAATTTTGGCTCTCTCATCCCAGTCCTCAGGTTTCTTATCATCAGGATCGGGGATTGTCTTAGGAGGGATAAGTGGAGGATCAAAATCCTCAGCTGATAAAACATTCGCCTTTTTCTTTTCCTCCCCATCAATCAAAATTTGCAACTCATTGTCACTCTTCAAAACAGCAGTGTATACATGAGATAGTTTATCAGATGGGACAGAGGGGGGATACTTCAGATGGTGTTCTACGTACTCTCCACTCTTGGGATTCTTATGCTTGAAAATGAAGTGCACCTTGTTTGTCGCCCCACACTTGTCTGGACCAAACATGACAGAGTATGGAGAATCATTGTCAAATTCCTTGGATTTCCATCCAGCCTCCTGGGGTCGAAGATACTTCAAATATGCACCACCGCATTCAAGGCCATTCTGGAGTCGAGTCTCAAACTGCAGGACAACTGTTCCATCCTTAAGACTAACAGGCTCATCAAGTTCCTTTACTATTGCGTACTTCCTTGCTGGCTCACTGACAAGAAGTCCATAGTCTTCATGACCCTCGCTCTTGGCATGCTTCCAAACACCTAAAACCCAAATTACATATCAAGACAAATTTCCAAGATAGACAAAGCAAGGTATCAATATATTTCACTCAATTGCTTCAGCACAAGAAAAACAATAAATCAAGCAAAGGCACATCTGACATCTCCAAAATGCACTCCACTAGCAGGGGAGAAAATGAAGGGTAGCCATGAAAGAATGAATTCAAGAACAATGTCGTCATATACTAAAATTCCATCTAATAAGGGTGTGGATAATTGATATTATAAAAAAAGCCACATTCTGTTCTGTGAAAAGGCATAGCAATCAACAGCTGGACAATTTTTCATGATTCATGATTGACAGTTTGGTAATATGAAGTGCGCACTAATAATTGAGATAGCAGTCTGTCTGTTCAGCGAACAGTCATGCTTTTAGTCGTCTAGATTAGCCCTTAAAATATACTTAACAAGTTTAAGCATTCAACTCCACTCCCATCACATATCCCACTATTATTTTTGTTAAATTTTTTTAGATTGCGTAAATGGTTTATCTGCACAACCAATTCAGCCAGCAGCCGAAAACTTCCTCAACATCATGGATGTGCAATCTGGAATGGGACGCCAGTAGCTAAGGTGACATGAATCTATAAGTTGAGCGACTAGTCAATTGCGGATAGTATTTACAGATGTGAGAGAAGATGGAAAAGGAATGAATGTTATTCATATTGTATTCCAGATATAGAGTTCAGCTAAAACCAAAGTGTATATACACAGTAACGATCGTAACAGAACTTGTAGACATTAGTCAGTACTCTCTATTAATTGGCAACAAATGATTTTAGAGTACGCAGCCTCTTTGGAAAAGTTTTCAATATCAACGAAGCACGGTAGAAGAAAGTAAAACTAAAGGGAATTACACTCATTTCATAGCTTTAGAGTTTATCAAACTGTTTTAGCAAGCAAGCAGGCAATCGGAAAAAAATCCATCACGAAAGCTTCACTGATCTGCTCAGACAATGAGAAATGGAGAAACTAGTTTACCTTGGTAGTCTTCTTTTTGGGATACAATCCAACGGCCTTCGAAATCCTCGTCAAATGACTCGTAGAAGATCTAAACGAAATTCAAATCAAGCATTAGGAAAATTATAGATCCAAAAAAAAGATCGAAAGAAAAGGATCATGGAAGGTGGAGAATTACCGCATCATCGTTATCGTCAGAAGCTAGAAGCATCTGAAAGGAAGAAAAAGCAATGAGAAGGAGGAGCGGAAGGAGTCCTAAAGGGACAGATCTTCGATGTCCCATGGCAATTTCTTCGTCAGTGTCTCTCCTTTACAGTGAAACCCTAATCCTGAAATGTTAAAGGGAGAGAAAAATGGTTCGTAAAACTAAGAACCCTACTTTCTAATTTCGATTGTAAGATCTAAATACTGTTTTAGTTTAGCTCTTAAAGGTTTGTTCTGACTACTTTGGAGCTGTTTCAACCAATGGGTTTAGGAGCCACGTGACACTAGCCAATGACCACTTGCCACGTGTTCAACTTGCATCACACTCCTACGAAGACTAACAAAGTAAAGTAACAACCACAACACTTTACTTTCCTCTCTCATGTTCTTGGCTTACGAGCAAGACGACGCCGTTTTCCCCCAAGTATGATGATGAAAATTGGAAACGACGACGTTTTCACCTATTGCAACTATATAAGTGAAGTCTGGAAGTTTACAGACTTTTAGTCTTTGTGAAGATAAGTCCCTTGATCCTTCACCAAATCTCTAACAATTAATAGCATAATGCTAGTCTTTCTGCTCTGTTTTTACTTTTGTACCATTTCTTTCTCAATCCACTCATCAGGTAGAAAGGAAAATCTATATATAAAAAAAAAAAGCATGAATACTGGTGCAGAGTCAGGATATACCATATCAAATGTAATGATATCCCCATTTTGCATTTTGCATATATTGCACCATACAATAAAACTTAGTTCAGCAACCTAACATAAAAAGAACAGATCCTTAGCTGCCTTAAACTCATTAATCTGATTAGTTAAAGGATGTCATGATGTCAACTCAGCTACGTTAAACTCAACATCATGGTTGTCTTCCAATCTAATCAAACTAAAGCCAGTAATTTTCTTGGCCCTCTTATTGGCGCTCAATGATTTCCTAATCTTGACTAAATCATCCCATTGCTCTGTGTTGGCATAAATATTGGCCATAATGGAATAAACCCCACCGTCTTCTGGCTTTATCTCCATCACTTGCTGAGCTGCTTTCTTTGCAACCTCAAGGTTCCCATGTGTCCTACATCCTCCAAGCAACCCACCCCACACAAAAACATCGCCACCATAAGGCATTCTTTTTATTAGCTCCATTGCTTCTCCAATCAAACCAGCTCGTCCCAACATATCAACCATGCACCCATAATGTTTGAGCTCTGGATGAACCCCATATACAGTTTCCATGTCTTTGAAAAGCTTCCATGCTTCATGTACCAAACCTGCATGGCTACATCCCATCAAAACAGCTAAAAAGCTCACCCCATCAGGTTGAATCCCTGATGAAATCATTCTGGAAAAATATTCTAGCAAAACTGAACTTTTGCCATGCATTGCTAGGCCAGCAAGCATGGCATTCCATGTATAGACATTTCTATCTAGGCTTGACTCAAATATGTTGCTTGCAGTCTCAATACATCCACACTTGGCATAAAAGTCCACCAAGCCAGTGGCCAGAAAGGAATCAACTCGAATCCCATTTCGTTTAATGTACTCATGAACAATTTTACCCTGTTCTAATTCCCCTAGTTGAGCACAAGCAGAAAGAACAGAGACCAACGAGATGTTATCTGGCCGAAGCTCTAAGGCAAGCATCTGATCAAATAGTTCAACAGCTTCACTGAACATATTTGTCTGAGTATACCCAGCCACCATAGTGCCCCAAGACACAGAATCACGAACTGGCATTTCGTCAAACAGGTCACGTGCGCGGGTAATCCGCCGAGTTTTGACGAACCCATCAACCATAGCGTTGTAAGAGACAACATCCCTGTGAGGACATTCGTCGAACAGTTGGTAAGCATCATCAACACGGTCGTGAACAGAGTACACACGTATAAGCGAGTTGAGAACGAAAAGATGAGCGACGAAGCCAAACTTGAGAGCTTGTGAATGAAGTGATTGTGAGAGAGGAAGAAGACGAAGTTGGGCACAGGCTTTGAAGACAAAGGGGAAGGTGTGGAAGTCAGGGGGAATAGAGAGACGGCGCAAGAAGACGAAGATTTGGAGAGCAGAAAGAGGGGTGGAAAGGAGAGTGTGAATTCGAATGAGGTTGTTGAAGGAGAATGTGGATGGGTTTGGAATGGAATGGAAAATAGAAAGAGCATAGCGTGAGAATGGGTTGAAAGTGGATGGTTTGATGGGGGTATTAGTATGAACGAGAATGGAAGCAAAGGTGTGGAGAATGGTGTTTAAGAAGGGTGAAGGGTGGAGGAAGAGAAAACCAGAGGTGATGGAGTGAGCATGAAGATGGTGAAGTTGTTTGATGGATTTGCATTGCTTTATCGCATTTAAGAGACTCATACATATACACAACAAGGCTTTTCTCGCTCTGGTTTGGTCATGGACTATAGTGAACACCAATTTCAGCAACTGACACTCTCAGAGTCCAAAAATAGGAAGCAAAAAAAAATTGCCCATACTTTTTGGTTTGAGGAAACTTACTATTTGCTCTATCCTTTTTTACTGAGTCAACAATTTAGTCCCTCATTCATCATTATCGTCAATTATTTAGTCCCTTAATTAGAATTTGTTAAATTACTTGATAATGTGAACGTTAAATGCTCATATGGCACTGTTAAATGCCACTTTGGCATCCTAGATACCTAAACCAATCGAATTGGACCAACAAACACAATTAAACCAACGTAAAATTGAGTCAAACACAAATATTTGTATTACACGTGAAGCTCCTATAAGACACAAACTATTGAAGCATTACTAAATCTCAAACCCTAAGTGGTCCTAAATAGTTAAATATGTGGCATTTAACATGTCACATGTGCACTCAATGGCCAGGTCATCAGTGTCAGTAACGGATATATGCTACAAAGACTAACAAGTTAACATTTGTAATTTGTGAGGGACCAAATAGTCTATTTCAAAAATATAGGGACCAAATAGTTAAAAATGTGAAAAAAGAGAGACCAAATAGTAGGTTTCCTTTTTTTGTTTTTACAAAAATGTATAGAATAAATATCATACATGTCCTTCAACGACGACGGGAATCATCAACGTTCATCGAAACACTGAAAAGTGAGTGAAAACCACACTCTACTCTATAGTCTATACTCCATAGCCTATCACAGAGACTTGAAGCCACCCGAAATACTGAGCGAGAGATCCATTGGGGACGAAGAAGCACTTGGTTATAGCGCACCACAAAAAAATGGGCAACAAAGAAAAAGCAAAGGAGCGAAGAGAGAAGAGGATGCAAGAGATATCGCTTCTCAGGACCATTCCCTATTCCGATCATCAGAGGTTCCATTTCTTCCCTTTTCATTCCTCCCTCTTTTTTTTCAATATTCTATTGTGTTTTGCCTTCTTTCCTTTGTTCAACCATTGTCAGTCAATTCCTGAATTTGAACATTCACTGAATCCTCATGAAAAAACCGATAAAACTGGAGTCATATTCGATACTCGTGACATCAGCACTTCAAATTGTACTTGAGCATTAGTGTAATTTTTTGTATCGTAGTGTATCTGTACCAGATAGATTTTTAAAATCCCAAAAGTCCCATTAGGGTTCACCAAGTTAGACTCTGTATTGTGTGGTGCAACTAGAGTCATGTTTTAGCTGTACCTGCATCACTCCCAATTTATGCCTCTTCTTTCTTTGTTTCTCTATTTTTTGTGTTACTGGTTTTTTCCTTGGAAATGAAGATTGATCAATTTTTTAATTGAATTCTGCTTGTAAGTTGTAACCTATATAACTACTTCCTGTCATATCCATTTCATTATTGGATGATGCTGTTTAGTATTTAGATACACATATCACCTGCAATCACAATTATGCACATAGGCTCCGTTTACGTTTATGAGAAAAAAGAACAGGTGGAATACCTAAACCATGACGGAGCCGCTTACCATTGTGCACTATAGTGAATACAGTAGTTCCAACTTCTAAGATTAGCATTACTTATATTATTTTACTGTTTGAAATTAGTCACCAATTTTCGAACTTGACACTGTTCAGCTTTTATTTATGCTAACCTGACATAAGCTCCTCAATTCCTTACACCATTAGGCCATAAAGTAAATGAGGGAACACAATTATTTAATTTTAACTGAATATCTGTATGTCACATGGCATAATTGAATTTGGCCTGAGAATATTGTGGCTACGGCAAGGTATGCATGTGAATATAGCTATCAGCATTATTAGTATTATTATTATTTACCATGATTGACGTTACAACATGTAAAAATATGTTACATACTTAACGGCATCATAGGTGGTGGTCCAAAGAAACAGTTGCTGTAATTACTGGTGGAAACAGAGGAATTGGATTTGAGATTTCTAGACAACTTGCTGAACATGGATTGACAGTTATTTTGACATCGAGAGATGCTAATGCCGGTTATGAATCAGTTAAGGTTTTGCAAGAAGGTGGTCTTGACATAGTTTCTCATCAACTTGATGTAACAGATTCTTCATCCATCAACAAGTTTGTTGAGTGGTTGCAGGAAAATTATGGTGGTTTAGATATTCTGGTCAGTTTCTGAAACAGGAATTCTTTTTATATAATCTGTTTTCAACTCCATTAGTGACTGCATACTGCTGTTGGGATATTTTTAGTTGTTTCTATATTTTTAATTACTTAGTTTATCTTCTCAATGTCCGTGCCTTCTATCATGTTCACAAAAAGCCAGGCATTAGATTTTTCATATTTGATCTAGTTGTCTTACAATTTATTCTTTCTAATAATGAACTTCAACTTAAATGATGCTTCAACAATTTTTACTTAGAAACAAGAAAACAAGCCCCCTAATTATATGCTTCTAAGCTACATCACTCTATGCAGGTAAACAATGCCGGAGTTAATTTCAATCTTGGGTTTGACAACTCTGTTGAAAATGCCCGTAAGGTCATTGAAACAAATTATTATGGCGTTAAGAGTATGATTGAAGCTATGATCCCATTGATGAAGCCTTCCACTGCTGGTGCTCGTATTATAAATGTGAGCTCACGTTTAGGAAGACTAAATGGAAGGCGGAATGTAAGTGACAAGTAAAACTTCTTTTCGTAATAAATTTTTTCTTTTGAGTAACTTTGTTTAAGTAATTTATTCTTAATAGTTAATTCCTTTTCCTTCCCTTGTGGGCACTCTCTCCTAGTAATTATTTTATTTTCTTGCTCTTTCTCCTCTTGCTTTCTTGTTCGGAGGCAGTATGCAACTGTCTGTCCTCTTACTGGGGCTAAAGGGCTAAACATTTTTTTCACTACTGAAGTATACATGCTCTCTTGTGTTAAATCTTAAAATGCTGAATTTCTATTGTTGGTAATGTTACTTATAATTGGTTTCTGACAAAACTTCTCAGTACGGTTATAGCCTAAAGGGCTAAAGAACCATTAGTCTTTATCAGTATCAGAGTAAAATTCCTGTGGTCATATCTATCTTCTGTTATTCACATTTCACATATTGGTCAAATGAAAAACACATAAAATTACTGCCATTCCTGGTACCATCTTTTTGCAATGTACTGGTTTCACTATATCTTTAAATATGTGATCTGAAGTGAAATACCTTGTTAGCTGCTCTATTTTTACAATGGAGTCGTTGTCTCCCTATACAACTTCTGCTAGATGGAAAACTGATCATGTGCTGTTTGATTGACAGAGAATTGGCAATGTAGTTTTGAGGGAGCAACTAAGTAATGAGGAATCCCTTTCGGAGGAACTGATCGACGGGACTGTCTTTTCTTTCCTACAACATGTAGAAGATGGGAGTTGGGGATCAAACGGGTGGCCTCAAACTTTTACTGATTACTCAGTGTCTAAACTTGCAGTTAATGCTTATACAAGGCTTATGGCAAGGAAGCTTTCGGGGCGGCAAGAAGGCGAGAAGATTTATATCAACTGTTATTGCCCAGGGTGGGTGAAGACTGGTCTGACTGGTTTTGCAGGAAATATCACAGCTGAGGAAGGAGCTGATACTGCTGTATGGCTTGCCCTTCTTCATGACCAACCAATATCTGGGAAATTCTTTGCTGAGAGGCGAGAGATTAATTTTTAACTAGTTGGGATTCTGAAGAATTATGTCGCAACTAACTTCACAAGCTGCAAAGGAAAAGAAATTTAGAAGATCCTCACTCCATGAACTCTGTGTGAATGACATTATCACCTTTCTGAGATGGAGATGAAATTATGTTATATCCAAAAGGAAATTTAGGTAATTAGTGATTATCCTATGGAAGGCCGACCATGTTTAGGATGGCTTAAGGCATTAGATAGCCAACATTTTGAAGATTTTTATTGTATCATATGTTTCAACAATTGTAATTTTCATTGATAAGCTTTGTTCTCGGCTTCTTGCTGATATTTGATTCTTCACTAATGCCTGAGGAATGAAGAAAATAGTGTTTTTGTGCATAGTTACCATGCCCTACACTAGTTTTGTAAATAATAATTTCACTTATTTTAATTAAAACATTACTATATCTTATTTATATCAGGCCAAAAATGTCTTGTAACTTTTGCTCGAGGCTCAATTTGATCCCATAACTTTTTTTGTTGCATTTTTTGTCTCATATCTTTGGGTTAGGTTGCATAATTGATCTCATACCTTTGGGTCAAGAGTAAAGTTAGTCTCATACTTTTGGGTCAAGTGGAACTGAAGGTGGAGTTTTTTTGCAAAGATATGAGACTAATTCTACAACTTAATCTAAAGATATAGGACCAAAAGTGATACGGGACAAAATCTGCAACCTAAGTAAAAGATATGGTATCAAAAGTGCAACAAAAACAAGTTATGGAACCAAATTGAGAACTGAGTAAAAGTTATGAGATCAAAAGTGCATTTTGACCTTTATATAATATAATGAGTATAAAATTGAAGGCATTTATGGTACAATTTCTTTTTGGTTAAAAGGTCATTTTGGTCCTAATGTTCATTTTGGTCTATTATGTTTCAAAATGTTCAAATTGGTTCTAAATGTTAGCAAAATGTTTCATTTTGGTTCCAAATTATTGAATATTTTGTTTCAAGTTCAAACTTGACGAGTTTAGAGCAACGTATTGTTCTCGAATAGTACTTTCTCTATCAAGTTGAGATCGTCAACAAACGAGGTCAAATCGATCATAAAAGTAGGTCACTCGTTTCATAGTCAAACAAGCAAAGTTGATTATATCTCTCTCGTTTCAAATTCGAATGCGAAAAATTCAAAGTTACGAGTTCCTCTTACAAGTCCTTTGAACTTGAAATAAAATACGAGAGAAATATGACCAAATTCAATAGTTTGGGACCAAATTGAATCATTTTACCAACATTTAGGACCAATTTGAATATTTTAAAACATAATGGACCAAAATAAATATTAAGACATACATTTAAGATCAAAATAACCCTTCAACTATTTCTTTTTTGTGCAATTTATGTGAGATTACCTATGGAGTGACAACATAGGCCAATTCATTGCATTATATAGATGGGATGCTCTTTTTATACTTTTATTATTTAGAAGTTTCATACATGGATTATTTTTTTATTTTCGAGAATTATATTTTTAGGATTAGACTAATCTCACCCTTAGTGAGCGTTTAGCTAAATAAATTATTATTAATTGTCTAGTTAAGAATTATTCTAAATTGATGTGAATTAAATTGGGATCTTTTGCAAAGATATGAGACCAAAAGTACAACAAAAAAATATACATGACCAAATTGAGAACTCAACCAAAAATATGGAACTAAATTTATACTTTGACCAATAATTTTTTTTGTCATCCTCATTTTGCATGTTTATTTTGAAGTTTGAACAATCAATTTTCTTTTTGTAGAATTATATATTATTCAAATCTTTTCATAAAAATACTAAAATAACTAAAGATTGCTAATGTATTTTAAATTTTTAATGCATACTATGTAATTGAGAAACACTTAGACCAACTGGGCTTTTTACTTATTATGGACTTTTTACTAATGTATATAAAACGTTAAAATTAAAAAATAACATGGCTAAAACGTTATGTATGTATATAAAAAACCTAAACTATATGCTGTTAGTCATTTTTCAAAATTAAAAAATATATTACAATAAGAAAAATCAATTTGAAAAGTTTTAGTTTATTATTTTTATGTAAAAACATACATAAATAAATATAACAAATATGAATAATATCTTAGATAATATAATAAAAATTAATGTACTATATCAATATCTTTAAACATGATTCATCATTTTTCATTATTTAATATTTTAATCAATTTAAATACTATTATCTCTTTAATTTTATTATTTCCTTATATTTTTTTATATGTTTTATAGTTTTTTTTTGTCCAAATTATACATTTTATCTTATAATATTGATAATATATACACAAACAATAGGCCAAAATTCTATTTTGGTCCCTAATATTTATCTAAAGTTCTATGTTGGTCCTTAATAATTTTTTGTCTTGTTTTAATCCTTAATCTTTTCTAAAAGTTTCATAATTGATTTCTAACTATTAAATGTGGTCATATCTCTCAATCTTATCTCAAATCTGAATATTAAGGACTAAAACAAGATTTTGACTAGAAAAATATTTCGGCCACCCTAACCTAGAATCCTGGCTCCACCCCTGCTTGTAATCATTATTTCTCTAGATAGCAAGAATCTCATCTTGATTCTGCTATCCTATGTCACCTTAACCTTAACTTTCACATAATCGGTCAACAATGGACAAGATCATTCATATAAGTTTCTTGTATTGTGTATAACTTGTATACATGTTTTGAAGTGGATTTGTAAACTTATCCTAAAAAAACTTATTTCACATTGGTCTCATCTTATCATTTTTATTTCATATGAAATGCCTTATTGCCATAAATCTCCTCGGCACTAAAATATAACAAGACCTAATTATTTAAATTGATTAATTGTTGGTGCAATATTAAATCGGTGCATAAAGTACTTTTGTGCCTTATCTTCGAGTGTTGCTATTTGATACACCCTCAAAGTTATAAAATATATATGAAATGTTATCTCTATTAAGAGATGTAATAAAAATAAAGACAATTTTAAAAAATTAGATGCTACATTTTTTTTACTTGTTAAAAAACAAAAATATGATTGTGATATCAAAATAAAACTTATAATATGATGATATATATAGGGAGAGATAGATAGATAGATATAAAATAAAATAAACTTTGTAGTTGTTAACAAGTGCTTACATTTATTTTTTTACAAGTGTCCAATTTAAGAAATTGACAAATGATAAGGGATCTTCCATTCTTTTTAGCGGATAAGAACAGGACAATATTTATGTAAAAATTTTTATATCTTTATTATAAATTTTCTCAATAAGCATTTTACACATAGTAAATATTTTATACATGACCAATTATAATAGAGAGAGTAATAAATACACTTTTTTACATGATTAATCATGAAAGAGAATGAATGTAAATTAAGCTTGTGATTGAAAGAACCTTAATTATAACAAAGATGTAAAGAAATTTACCTAAATTTTTTCCTCATATCTATTGTAATTGCAAATCATCCTAATATATATATAGGCTTATCTCTTTCTTTCTAAACTATATGGCATCTACTCTAAGTCATTCAACATTCTATTTGTTCTTTAGAATTTTACTTACGCATCAGAATAGCCAAAGGAGCTTGACCCCGTAAAACCTTTTCTGTAGGTTTTCTCATTCGGACCATCAAAGTACTAGTCTTCCCCATTTGTTCACGGTATATCATCAACAAATATTATATTTTTTATTTAAAAATACAAAGATTTAATTAAACATATAAATAAAATAAATGAATTATTCAACAAGGTAATTATTATTAATATTTCAAAATAAAAATATTAAATTATTTTACATTTAAAACATTATTTTTCAAAAATTAAATTTGAAATGATTATATTTTTACATTAATTTCATCATTTATTAATGAGTAAATTAATAATGTGAACCTTAAAAAATTATTAAGTATATAATGTGGTTTTGAAGAATTAAAATACATAATTTATTTTTTTAAAATTTTAAATGATATATTTATTAATTTTTTTTTTCAAAATAAATATTACATATAGCCATATGACCAATACATCTTATTTTGGATAAAATATATTTTGGTATCCTAAAAAATGGATCAGTTCCACTTTGATATCCTGTTCTTTTAAACGTGACATTTTGGTATCATGTTCTATTCGTCGTTAACACTTTGGTACCAAAAACTTTTTTTTTCTGTTATTTCTTGACGGAGAAAAAAACACGTGCAAGTCATGTGCATGGTTAAAAACACAAAATTCACCATTTTAAACTCAAATTTCACAATTCAACCTAAAAAAAATTCAGTATGTACTTTAAGGCAGATGATTTCGTGTTCTTTTTAGGTTGAATTGTGAAATTTGAGTTTAAGAGGGTGAATTTCGTGTTTTAGACTTTGCAAGTGATCTATACAATTCCATCAAAAGGTAACGAAAAAGAACAGTTTTGCGTATCAAAATGCTAAAAACGAATAGAACATGGTTCTTAAATATCACTTTTGAAAGAACAAGGTATCAAAGTGGAATTGGTCCATATCTCAAGGTACCAAAGTGTAATTTACACTTCCATTTTATTTTTTAAACTTTTAGCAATTGGCTTCGTGGCACCTTTGTCTAGCGCCATGGACTAAAAGAGGCCACGATAAGCGTTAGCTCGCGCAGCTTTGCCATATATATAGTTTCCTTCTGATTTCCGAAGCTGTTTACTTCTCACTCATCACCACTACCACCGCGATCTGAAACTGTTTCCTTTCCTTCACTCTTCACCACAAATTTCTTGTTTTCCGAGGTACTACTTGTTTTCTTTTCTTTTCTTAACAAATGCAAATTCTTGTTCGAAAATCAGTAGATTAACCATGATTAAGGACTAAGAACAGATATAAGATAGTATCAAGTATAAATTCATGCCTGGTTGATTCTGTATTATAATCCTCCCTGCAGTAATAGAAAGCGAGGGATTTTAGGTCTGGGTTCTACAGAAATCACAATCTGATTCTGATGGCGAATTTGCGAAGAGTTCTAATCAACGTCCACAGAGTTCTCAATTCCATGCCAATACCTAATAACAGCTCCATTCAAGCTGCTTCAAATCCCCTTCTCAGGTTCTATTTGATCATCTTTTTAGTTATTTTTTTCTTTTGTTCTTATTCGACTCATGCCCTACCGTTCTTGGTCATTCTTTTTTCTGATATAAGTGTTTTTTTTTTAATCTTTTAGGCCTCATTATGGGTATGCTTTGGTTTCCCGTTTCACGTCCCAGAGTAACGACTCTCAATCACTTGATATAGATTTGTCTAACGAAGAAAGCAAAAGGCGCTTGTTCAATAGGTTTGCTTATGGAATCTCACGTTCTTTCACTCGTTTCTCACTTTTTTTTTTTATATATAGAGATAATACATTGAATTTTTCTAAAATCTGTGTGTTGAATTTATGTGTAGACTGTTATATAGAAGCAAACAACGAGGGTTTCTCGAACTCGACTTGGTTCTTGGAAAATGGGTAGAGGAGAATATCCATTCAATGGATGAAAGTCGGATTAAAGCTCTGATACATGTCTTGGACATGGTATTTCATACACATCTCTACATTCAATTAATATTGTGGAAGAATTCATTTCCTGCTATCTTACCTGATTGTTGTATTATGAGAAATGAACTGGTTTTTTAGTATCTGTCTCATGACTGTTGCTTTTGAAGGAATGCAAACATTGGATGCTTATAAAAGTAGAATTTTTATGTTTAGTGATTGGATTTTATTCTGTTTATTTCATAAAACTAGCATAGTATCCTCCTCCTCACTTTCCAAAATTGTGATACAGGATATAAGCATTTGAAATATTTAGTAACTTCTGAGTTACTTGAATAACTAGACATAGTAAATAGTTGTGGTTCAGCACTTATGAGTCTATATTGAGAGATGCATATAAGTATACCTAGGAATGTAATTCCATATGGATCACATTTCTGCCATTGATATCTAGCCAAACTGGGTCAAGACAGGTGATTTGGAAGATGATCCTGATTCAGTTAATTAGCGCTAGATATGAAAATTTTCAAGTGAAAAGCTAGAAGGCACTTGAGTTAGAAGAAAATGATATTTGGAATGATAAGTAACAATGCTTCCTAGACCATTCAAACATTAAACTAACAGTGCTCGAGTGTGGCTACAAGGGTACAAATACTTTAGGTTTGAAATTCTGTTTTGTTTGTGAATTGATCAAGTTCATCTTATCGAACAGTTTGAAACTTTTTTAGGCTATTCTTGAAATCTGGTAAGGTCAATTTGCTTGTTGGTATGGAATTTTGGGCTGAGTTTTTTGTTTGCCTGTTTGGGTTGAGGAAAAGGCAACATCTACTCTTTTATTTATGAAAATGGATAATATCCCAAAGAAAATCATATGAACAAGAATGCATAGTGATTTGCATCTTTTATAACTGATTAGACATGAGGATATCTTGTGCCACTGGAACTTCCCACCTTTTATATAATGGTAACCCAAACCAATCAACTAGATTTCTGCTTGATACAAGGAGTCCAAGATAGACAGATCCGTTGAATTGATATCCGAATCCTTGTTTCTTAAAACTTGTATATATTCCTATTCTGTAGGAGAATCCAGATTTATGGAGATGGGTATCTGGGCAGGAGCAACCCCCCGAAACAATCACCTCAAATCCAGTGAGTTCATCTTTTATCAGTGCTTAATGATGGACATCCAAGTCTCTTTTTTCCTTGTGTTTGTCTTACGTGTACAATGCTCATATCATGTTATATAGGTCTTTGCTGCTGTACATGATCGAGTCATGAAGAACCTCGACAGCCATTCTGCTCCTGAAACAAGAGCAACACCAGGCCAACCATGGGTAAGAGGCTGGGATGATATCAAGAAAGGTCGAGACGGTCCTATTGCCGGGAATCAGTAAATCATTCTCCATGCTTTGGGGTTAAATTATATTTGTGTTTCATAACAAAGATGAATAAAATCTGGCTAACATTACAGTTGCCATTATAGAGATCTGAAACAAAGGGGTGTAAGCTAAAATATTTTGACTTTGTGGAAACTATATGTATTCTGGATTTTCTGGGTGGCTAGATTTTGTAAAATGCTTGATTCTGGATTAAGAATGTTTCGTATTATGTTAATGGATGCAATGTGGTTATTCAGTGATAAAAAAAAATCAGAAGTATGCTAAAATTTATTTGACTCTTGCAAGTAAAGATTATATATATATATATATATATATATATGAAATGTGTCAGTGTGTGTGTGTGTGTCACCAAAAGGATACTTTGGCCATTTCTATGCATTTTGGGTTAAAATCACATTATTTTAAGTTAACATTATAAGTAATCTTTGTTTCTTGGCACAATAGAAAATCTCACATTTTTCTACATCAATGAATTTGTATGTAAAATACTTACCAGAGATAACATGATAATGTATTTGGAAACGCCGGTGTCTGAAGCCTACCAGGAAAAGCGTGTTTATCATACCTCTCAACCAAGTCTCTTCCCAGTTTACTCCAAGATAAACAATCTCTGTTTTCATGAAAGCTGAAACTCCCAAACAGCTTTTTAATGTTTTATTAATCATGGGTAGGGGAAATATAACAAAGACATCAGATTTGACATCCTCTCATTTACCTCCTATTTGCTTGGCTTTATAGTTTTAGAAATGCTAACATGCTGAATTTGACTTTCGATGTTAAAAACTTCTTAAACTTTCTTTTTAGAAGAAAAAAAGTTATCTTTTTAGAAAATGTCAAGTTTTAGATAACTTTCTTTCGTTGAAATGCTGAATTTTATTATAATTATTAAATATAACAATAACTAATTTTAAAATTTGGTGAATACCAAATGTGACAATTATAAAATTTTAAAAAATTGACATTTTTTAAATAAAAATTAAAGGCTCTTAACAATTTTCAAAATTTAATAGTTTTTTTGTGCAAATTTAAGCTAAAAGAAAAAGGAAATGAGCATTTCAATGATTTAGATCGCAGTGGGGTCATACATGAGGTTAGAATAATCGAAAATCAGATAGTTGTTAATCAACAATATTTTTTATCAGACAGAAAGGTAACGCTAAATGTAATCATTCTTCAGCTTTGAAACTTGCATACCAGCTACAATATTGTGACCCGCAAACAACCCTAAATTATTCTATAACCTAACCATTAGCTTTCTTTAAAACCAATACACTTCCTGTGGGTAGGTGATTAGGGAAATACAAGCTTTACCAAAAGTACACGCCTTGCTCTTATTACATCCTCTCATTAATAGGCACAGAAAGCAGGGCAACAAGAAGTATATGCAATGAGAGCAAATGAATAACATGGTAACTAGCAACAAATAAACACTATACTATAGGTGCAAAATGCATAACATGATATATTATGTTGTCTAAAGAAAATATCAAGATTTACACAGACAATGAAAAAGTAGAGCATCCGAAATTGGAATTACCACCAACCCCTATGAACACTTGGCGGATTGACCAAGCAATATAAAGAATCCTAATTGCCTCAAAGAAAAACTGCTATTACTGGTACAGGGTTACCAAGGTTTCAGATCACCCACAGGGCCAGCAGTCCAATTCAAGATCTTCTCACCCGGTTTCAGGTAAATATTCCTGTCGTGCGGCAACTTTCGTGCGAGTCCATTTAGAACTTGATGAAAGGCATCTCCTGGTTGTGCAGGCTGTGGGAATAGCATAGCTTGCTTCATGGAAGGGTTCGCAAGCAATCTCTGCTTCCTCAATATTACTTCAGGTGGAATCGATGTGAGTATAGTATCCAACTTAGGAACATCCTCTTCGTCGACAAAAACACCAATCTCTTCCCATGGGATTGCATCGGCAAAGGGTAGAACAATATCATCTGCAATGATGACAGGGATACAGCCAAATATCACAGCTTCAACCAATCTTGGGCTCCAAGGTGCCCAGCCAAGTGGGCACAAACAAAACACAGCTCGCTGCATGTCCTCATAGTATGTGGTCGGATGCTCAGTGGAAATGTCAAAAAGTGGGTTGTCCTTGAAGTTCTCCCACACTGCTGCTCTTGCACCTCTGAAATATTGAAAAATACAATCAATTTGGCTCATTAAAATATTTGTTGTTGAGGAACCAACTTCTGATACATTAATTAAAAATTCTCCTCGCGTTTTAAATTATGCGATGCAAGTTAACATAATTGTGCAGATAAGCTTAGAAGATAGCAACTACCTTGCATAGTAACCACCTTCAGGGTCATTTCCAACATCATAAAACAATCCTCGGAAGTAAACAAAAATGGATCTTGGAGTCTTTTCGGGAATTAAATGGGTATGCATTTTCTGTGGTGGTGCATATGGAGGAATAGTGATTGAACCCTCTTTCAAGCACACATGATTCCTCTGTCCAAATGTCTGAACCAAGGTAGCACGCTGTAGCAATGTAAGAATTCCTCTTTCAATTGCCTTCTCTTCCTGGAGAAGAAAATAAAGTTAAAAATCCATGCTTCCATGTACAGTATTTATGGTGTAGTCTGGCGTACTTCTCAAACAACTACACAATTGATTCAATAAACTAAGAGCTAAGAGGCACACAACTAAAATTTAAATTAAGAAATAACAAATAATAATATAGTATGATATATGAAATTTCTTACTTGATAATGGAAGCATGCACCAAAGTCATGAGGAACCACAAAGAAATGATCTGCCCCTTCTGTTCGATTCCAATAAGGCCAATTCGAGGAAATAAGCTGTATGGCACTTCTCATCATTCTCGGCGACTTAAAAGGTAAAGGCAGTCCATTAGGTGTCAAGTCACAGGTGGTGTACACAGGGGTGTAAAACCAGTCTGCTTCTTCTGGATTAAGGGTTCTAACAGGACTAGATAAGAGAAAACGGTGCATAAAGATCTCGGCTGCAAACATATGGGTGAGGCATCTTGGATCTTTTTGCAGAATTTTCTTATTATATTTGCTAGGAAGTTCATAAACAAAAACTTTCAACCTTCCAACTGGATCATCTTCCAATACGTCACCAGCACTACCTGCAATCAGTTCAAGCATAATATAGATACTTATTAGTCTGATAATTATCTAAAGAAAACATAATTTGATTTTGAAATAATTATAATCACACATTTGCAAGTCCATTTTATCACTAGAACAGGGGTTGAGAAACACAAGTATTTGAGAAATAGTAGAGAAGACTGATTATTACCATGTTAAGATTTCAAGCTACCAGGCCTGTATCATTCAAAAGACTATAAATAAACTATTGTTTGGATTCACATCTATTTATAACTATCAGATTAATTAAAGCATTTAACTTACAAATGTTTGTTGAAATCAGAGCATCCTACACATTACCTTTAATGCTCCATTTTACAGTATATTCTTTGAGTAGAATAAAAATAGCCAAAGAAAAAAGACTCGAGAACAGATTAATATGATATCCTCCCTATCAACTGCCTGCTCTATATATACCGAAGTATTAGAGATTAATTTTGCGAGAGCTTGGATGGGGCATTAGTTACTTATACCACATGAAAACACAGTAAACACATCGTTACACCATATCAACCAGCATAATCCAACCATTGTAAAAAATGACCACAAAATGATCCTATGTTGATATAGAAAATACTTAACTGACCCAAATACAGCAGACAAGTAAACTTCAGCACAGTAATTTTATCAATTCAAAAACTTAATGACGGCAGAAAAGTAAAATTCAGCAAATTCATTCTATCAATTCAAAAACTTTTAGGTAAAGCAGGTTGAATAACAGCTTTGGTATTATCTGAAACAGCTTCAAAATGCGAATTTAAGATTAATACGTTACTCAAGACGCTAAAGAATGAAAGATCTATATAAAGACCAACGGACTTAAATTTTGCAATTCAATAAAAAGAAAAAAAGGTCAACATTCTAGATTCTACAAATATCCCAATTCCCAATCAACCTCAAATCCTCAATCTAAAGTAGATCTTAAACGAATTCACCCTCAGATGAACCCAAGATAGCACCAATGAAAACCACAACTCGAAATGATGAACCCATGGCCGGAAAGAAATCGACCACAATCAAAAGCCCTAAAATCAACGCAAGATAACAACACTAACCAAACAAGAACTCTGATATCGTGAACTTAGAAACAAAAAGTGATGACACAAACTAAGAAATCATACGGGTCAATAAGATAAAAATCCTACCTGAAATCCTCTCAGTAGGTTGATTTCGACCTCGCTCCACAGCACCACCTGTACATAGAATAAAAGCAACACAAAGAAGCCCAACGAAACCCCATTTCCCAATAATCATTTTCCTTCTCCCAAGAAAGTGTCCGATTCGAGGAAGAGAGAAAAGCTCGTCACAGATATAGCTGTAGAAGACGAGAAGAACGTCAATTTTAGTCAGCGGAAGATATGAGAGAAGGTTAAGACGTCACAAAGTAAAGTAGTTGCGGTAGATTTCTAAACAATGGGGGCTTTTGAAGAAATATGGGGTTTTCGTCACTCAGCAACAACGAGAGAGACAGATTGAAATTTGGAGGAATTATAAAAAAGAAAGACGAAGATTTGGTTTGAAGAAACAGAGATAGATTAAACTAAGGGTTTTCACTTTTCAAATTCAACTACTCTCAAAAATTAAATTGGGAACGAAAGATTATTGAAGAAGAATAAGAACATTGTATTGAAACAAATTTCAGATTTCTCAAATCAAAATCGGCGGGTTGATGAGAAGTCAATCTCAGAATGCTATATACACACCAAAAGAGCAAACCCCCTTTTTGGTCCCTCAATTGTTACTGAGTCGAGGAATCGGTCCCTCATTTGTGGGAAACTACAACTCAGTCCCTCAATTGTACAATCCCGTTTACGTTTTNAGAACTCAGAATGTGGTTTGTGTACGTTTGCGAGGAGGAAGAGAAGGAGCTCGGAAGACAGCAAGCTCCAGGCTGTTGTCCTCACTATGGAGGCAAGGTCGAAGCCATGGACGTCGAAGTCCAGCGCAAGTTTTGCTTCTTGCCTCTCTGCTTCACCATCAAGCGCAAGTGCTTTTGTACTCTCTGTTCTCGCCGCTTGCAATTGTTCTTCTAGTCTCTCTCTCTCTGGATCTCTGAAAACTCTGTATGTAAATCCTCTCGCTCGCTGCTAGTTGTGCAATTGATTCTCTGTTTTTGAATTTCTATATGTTTTGCTTCTGTGGATCGGCTTGAATCTTTCGTCCGATCGCTCTCTCTCTCTTGTATGTATAACATGATGAATCGAAAGATTTTGCTTTCAAATTGTTCTTCGGAGCCACTGATCCAAACGCGCTTGATTATTTCAGATGTAGAACTCTAATTAGTTACGCAGTGCTTAAATTTTGACATTTTCGTTCCAGAGAAATTAACCAGACTGTTTGATTTGTGTTTCAAGTCGATTCGATCTCTTTCTCTTTGGATTTCGGTTTAGGGTTTTCGTTTGAGAAGCTTAGTTAGATTAATTAGATGGAGACTTTAATTTGAAGAAGGAAGAAGACAAACAAGTCTCATTAATTTTCCTTTTTCAATTCAAGCTTTATGAATCAGATTAGAGTCAGGTACATATGTATGATGAATGATAAACTTATGCGGAGACTATGAAGATGAAGATGAAGATGAAGATAAAAAAAATTAGGGGGTTTAGGGATTAAAAAAAAAAAAAAGATTTATATCAAGTTTCCTACATCCTTGCTATCAAGTTCCACCAATCACAAGTCTTGATTACATTCTCTCTCCTCAATGATTGGTCATACAAAAAGTGGTGTTTAATATTCTCTCTCTATCATGATTGGTCAAATATAAACTTTTTGCCACGTGTCAAATGTTGATTGGAGAACTTGATAGCAAGGATGTAGGGAACTTGATGTAAGTTTTGCCCTTAAAAAAATTAGGGATTTATGTTAAATTTGGAAGATGGAGATGAAGATTAAAAGAATTTCNAGTTTTGGGACATTTTACAATTTTATTTTGAGGATTTGGGACTAAACTGGAATGTTTGGAAGAGTTTTGGGACATTTTACAATTTTATTTTAAGTATTTGGGACTAAACTGGAATGTTTGGAAGAGTTTTGGGACATTTTACAATTTTATTTTGAGGATTTAGTACTAAAATGGAATGTTCGGAAGAGTTTTGAGACATTTTACAATTTTATTTTGAGGATTTGGGGCTAAACTGGAATGTTTGGAAGAGTTTTGGGACATTTTACAATTTTATTTTAAGGATTTGGGACTAAACTGGAATGTTTGGAAGAGTTNCATTGGGTCAGGGACTTAATTGTACAACTTAGACTTTTTTAAGGTTTTAAGGTTTGGTGTTTAGGGTTTTAGGGATTAGGGTTGTAGGGTTTTTAATATTTTTAAGGACTAAATTGAAATGTTTAGAAGAGTTCTGGGACATTTTACAATTTTATTTTGAGAATTTGAGACTAAAATGAATGAAGATGATGAAAAAGAGGGGGAATTGAAAATAATGGAATAAAAATGGGTCAGAGACCTATTAGTGCAATGGCGAAAATCTGGTGTGGCTCTTNCTTAACGTGCCACGTCAGCAGTTAACGGCTTCAGGGACCAATTTGACTAACGTTAGTAAAATTCGGGGATCTATTTGTCAATTTCCGTAAATCAGGGACCAATCTGTCAGCGACCCAATAATTCGGGGACCAGGTTGGGAGTTTACTCATATCTCATATATTCTGGCAAAAACTCCATACAACTAATATCCTATCTAAAGTGCCATTTACCCCCAAAAAAATTGTTAGTTGACAATCAAAAAATTTATATATTCTCTCTTTTTGGGAAAATGGTCAAGAAATAATGTCAAAAATTAATTTAAATTTGATTTTCTTCACCTCTCAATTGCTCTGGTGAAAAGTTGTAACTCTTCAAGTGTACCATAAACATCATATACATCATCAAGCACTGAAGCAATGGTTATGACTTTGGTTGTTATCATTCTAGCCAAAGTATAACATGGCTCGAAATACACTCCCAAAATCCAAAAGTAACATTCCACTAATCTATCTCGAGCGAAAGGTAGCTTTCTTGCGAAATCCAATTCTTTCCACCACCTAATTAAGACAAAACCAAGATCATTGATAAGCAACAAGTAATAATATCCTCATTATATATAAGTCAAAGTGTACTTTTGGTTCCGTATCTTTTGCTCAGGGCTCAATTTGGTCTTATATTCTCTTCTTGCATTTTGGCCTCATATCTTTTGGTTATATTGCAGAATCGGTCCCATCTCTTTTAGCCAGATTGCAGAATTAATTTCATATTTTTACAAAAAGTTTCACATTGTGGGACTAATATTGTTGGAACTTTTTGTAAAGATATAGAACCAAATTTGTAACAAAAAAGATATGAAACCAATTCTGCACCTGACCAAGAAATATGGGACAAAAAATGTAACAAAAAAATATATAGGAACCAAATTGAGATGTGAACAAAAGATATGAGAGAAAAGTATATTTTGGCCTTGTATATTTATAATGAATGGTAAATATATACTTACTTAGAAATACGTCCAATTTCTCTCATGTAAAATTTGGAGCATATTGAAGTCCAATTTTGCGAGGGCTAGTAAGTTTTGATCATGGGAAGGGTCTTGTTGGTAAGAAGAAATGAAATGCCACGCCTCTAACCTTGGGATGCTTTTGTGGTAAGGATGCCTTAAGGTATGTTTCACTTTGGCTGAAAGAGATGGTGTCAAATAAGGAATCATCGACTCAAGTTTTGTTGAAGTGTAAACTAATGCTTTGTCTAGGAAGTGCTCTCCATGAACTCTTAAATGCGTGGCTTCGTACAAGCTTAGCAATCCATCAACATCACTAGAGAATCTTTCATTCATATCATCACCATTCTCATCATCCTTAAACTTTTCTAACACATCTGTACACCATCAATGGCTGAAGTTAGATATGATGTCAAATGTCGATTATCTAGAGAACCAACTATCCGCAAAAGTTTTATTTTCCATTTCAAATAGAGTAAAACTAATTTTTAATCTTTAATTTTGTTTTAAAATTATGATTTCGTTCCAGAATATTAAAAATATAATTTTTTTTATGTCTACTTGGTATCTGGAGCTTTGCCCCGAGTAATCTGGTTTTGACCTGCATCCACACTTTCTATGGTGGGAAAATTTCTAAAATGGGTAATTGCATTCACAACGTTTTGATCCTTGATTTTGTTTCTTATAAATATCAATTATTTTAAAGACTAAATAGTCAGTTATTGTAAAAGAAAAAAAAAATTAGGTTCCAAAATTGTATTTCTAATATTCAAAGACTAAATTTTAGTTTTAGCCTTTTACGACAAAATCGAAAACAAATATTGATGTTCTCTATAAATAAGAATAATTGTAACTTAATTTTATATTTTAAAGGAATTTCGTACGTATTGTAATTTTTAATTTAAAAAATTAAAATTTATTTTAGATATTATTTTTTGTGTGGTTTATTAATTGAAAGCTACTCAACTTAAAGTATATATATAGTCTATCAAAGCATGAATGTTTTATTTTGAGGACATGTTTCTGTGTTAAACATGTGTTCGTATACGACGTCCATACAACACCCATACGATATATATTTATAAGTTTCAAAATATAAAATTCATTAATTTTTTAATTTAACATGACAAACAATAAAAAAATAAGGGTAAAATGCACTTTGGTACCCTGTGGTTAGGACCGAATCCACTTTGGTACCCTGAAAGAAAAAATTTGACACTTTGGTACTCTAAGGTTTGCGCCGTTAGCACTTTGGTAACTTGTGGTTATTTTTAGTCAAGATTTTATGGAAAATTGTTAGAACTTCAGCGAAAATTACAAAATGCCCCCAAATAGTTTCAAAATTTTCAAAAACGTTCTTAGATAATAATATTTGAGGACTAAAATGAAAATTATAACAAAATTTTGGGGTTAAAATGTAATTATGAAAAATATTGGAAAAAGAGTAAAATTACAGATTAGTCCTAAATCTGGAAGATAAAATACAATTTAGTCCTAAAACTGTGTGGTTCGATGAAGATAAGATAAACTTTACAAACTTTTTGTAAAAATTACAAAATTCCCTCAAATAGTTTCAAAATTTACAAAAAAATGTCCCTAGATCATGATATTTGAGGACTAAAATAAAAATTACAAAAACCTTTTGGGGTCAAAATGTAATTTTGGAAAATAGAAAAAATGAGATAATTACATATCAGTCCTAAATTTGGAAAATAAATGCAATTTAGTCCTACCCATATTCAAATACAACAATGAAATTTTGAAAGTAAACTTGAATAATTTGAAGAATATTCCCATTAATTAACTTACAAATTAAATAATTAATTTTTAGTTTCACTAAATAATTTAATAAATTACTAAATCATAGAGATGTGAACAAAAGATATGAGAGAAAAGTATATTTTGGCCTTGTATATTTATAATGAATGGTAAATATATACTTACTTAGAAATACGTCCAATTTCTCTCTGATGTAAAATTTGGAGCATATTGAAGTCCAATTTTGCGAGGGCTAGTAAGTTTTGATCATGGGAAGGGTCTTGTTGGTAAGAAGAAATGAAATGCCACGCCTCTAACCTTGGGATGCTTTTGTGGTAAGGATGCCTTAAGGTATGTTTCACTTTGGCTGAAAGAGATGGTGTCAAATGAGGAATCATCGACTCAAGTTTTGTTGAACTGTAAACTAATGCTTTGTCTAGAAAGTGCTCTCCATGAACCCTTAAATGAGTGGCTTCGTACAAGCTTAGCAATCCATCAACATCACTAGAGAATCTTTCATTCATATCATCACCATTCTCATCATCCTTAAACTTTTCTAACACATCTGTACACCACCAATGGCCGGAATGAGATATGATGTCAATGTCATTTATCAAGGGAACCAACTATATTATATATCCACAGAAGTTATATTTCCCATTTAAAATAGAGTAAAACTATTTTTTACTCCTTAAATTTATTTTAAAATTATGATTAATTTTTGAATATTTGAAATATACTTTTCTTTTGTTGGCCACCCACCTGGTAGCTAGAGCTTCACCCCTACTAAGATGGATTTGACCCTCATCCACACCTGGCTATGTGAAATAATCTTCTTACAGATTGCATTCACAAGGTTTTGATCCTTGATTTTTTTTTTTACAAATATCAATTATTTAGTATTTACATATAATATTTCAAAGACTAAATATATAGTCAATTATTGTTAAAAAATATGTCAGAAATCAAAAAGTGAATTTCTAATATCCAAAGACTAAATCTAAGTTTTAGGAAAAACTCAAGAATAAATATTGGTGTTCTCTTTAAAATACGAACAATTGCAACTTATTTTTTCATTTTAAAGAAATTTTGTATGCATTGTAATTTTTAACGCAAAAGCATCCTTTTGGTTCCCAAATTTTACGACAATTGTCAATTTTGTCTCTAATCTTTTTTTGCGGTTAATTTTATCACTAATAATTTACATTTTGGTTAATTTTATCATTTACTCTTACTTTAACTAAATATTATAGACAGATAATGTAAAATTGTTATAAAAAGAACTCAAATCCTAACTCATAGAAAAACATGATGAATATCGTTAATTTATTAGAAAACGTTAATCAAAAAAAAAATTGAGCAAAATGTAAAACAATGTGAGACAAAATTGACTACAAGAAAAGATTGAGAACAAAATTGACAGTTGGTATAAAGTTTGAGGGCCAAAACATACTTTGCCCATTTTTTATTTAGAAAATTAAATTTTATTTTATATATTGTTTGTGTGGTTTATTAATGAATGCTACTCAAATTAAAGTATATATATATAGCTAGTATCCACAATGACATACATACAGGGTGAAATGTGATATCCTTGTTGGATGGTGATATGTGTGGCTTGATGTTTGTAACACGTGCCTGGATATCACATTTCACCCTGTATGTATGTCATTGTGGATATCACACATGTTGATAAATATAAAATTCATTAATTTTTTAATTTAACATGACAAAAAATAAAAAAATAAGGGTAAAATGCACTTTGGTACCCTGTGGTTAGGACCGAATCAACTTTGGTACCCTGAAAGACAAAATTTAACACTTTGGTACTCTAAGGTTTACGTCGTTAGCACTTTGGTACCTTGTGGTTATTTTTAATCAAGATTTTATGGAAAAGTGTTAGAACTTCAGCGGAAATTACAAAATGCCCCCAAATAGTTTCAAAATTTTCAAAAACG
>QANZ01027958.1:40275-52465 GCA_003254925.1 Chamaecrista fasciculata | reverse complement strand
ACATACCTGTTCCTAGTCCATGACCAAGATATCGTAGGACAATCGGATCTCTGACACGGAAGTACTGAGGTTAAGTCGTTTTTCTGGTTACCAAACGATAACTCACGGATTTTGGGTAGTTGTGATGATTTGCTAGAGTCCGCTCACAACTTGTAGGTCATGGGGATGCCCTACTGCCAACTTCACGTGGGGCCTGCTGGGTCACACACGAGCAGGAACTGATCACCATTCGAGTGGGACACGAATTAGGGTTAATTCGTGGGTCACGCGAGTGACACGATTTAAGACACAGAGGAAATGTCTGGGACATTAGGTCTGGTCTTAATTAATCTACAAATGACATATTTAGATTTGTGGGACAAATTTAAATATTAATAATTGAATATAATTAATGAGATTAATTATGGGCAATTTAAATATTAGGAAAATAATTCTGGATAATGTTCCTAAGAGTTAGTAAATTATTGAATTATAAAATTCCTAAATATATGAGAGAGGGTGGCGCCTCTTGGGATATTTTTGGTTAAATAAAATTGTTTTATTTAATTCAAATAATATTTGAAATTCAAATGGAGATTTGAAATTCAAAAGATTTGGTGAGTATCTTTCAATATCTTTGGTGAATCAAAAATAAGGAAGTTTTTGATTAAATAAATTCCAAGGATAATTGGAGGGATTAGGCGCCATCTTGGTGGGTCCCATTGGGAGATTTGATCTCTCAATTTGATTCTCCAAGATTGCATTTTGAATTTAAATATAATATTAAGGTAATATTATAATTATAAATTCAAGTCCTAAAATAATTATATTATCAGAATATCTTTATTTTAGGAATTATTAAATCACCAAAATCTCTCCCTATATAAAGTGGGTAAGTCGACTTGCCCTAGAGACATAAGTGTGAAACCCTAGTTTTATTTTTCCTCCTAAGAGTTAGAGAGAGAAAAATTCCTTTGCACACACATTAGAGAATTTCGACTTTCTCTAAGAGTTAGAGAGAGAATTCGAATTTGCTCTAGAATTAGGGTTTTGAGAGAAGAATAGGCAAGAAGGAGTTCTTGTGGGGGGATTCTTCTTAGCGCCACCTCCATTGCTGAATTGTCAAGAAGGAGTTCTTGAAATTCAGAGGTCTGTAGATTGGTCCCCGGAAATTCTTTTGAGAAAAGAATTTGGAGGCTAGCACCTCGGTGATCAAGGAAACTGTTCGTGTGGATTACTGGCAGAGGGAGAACTCTGGGAGTGGACTCCGTGGAACTCGCCCCGTACAACCATCGTTTTGAAACTCTGAGGTATAACACTAACCAAAAGTTTTAAATTCTACTAGCGGATCCGTTCGGGAATCATAGGACCTAGGCGTTTTTAATTATTTTTTTTTTGCTTCCGCTGCCTTAGGCGCCTAGGATTCCCAACAGATACAAAAATGGTTATCTAGACCTCGGCTTCCGGAACGTCTTCCGGTGTGTGCACATACCAATCAGCCTGTCACCTAAGGAATCCACACTTAGGCCAACTATGGAATCCACCATAGCCATTACCCGAGTACTCATCGCGAATAAACGGGGAGGGCCTCCACCCTCATGGAGTCATGACAAATCACAATATATCACATTCCATAATTCTTCTTGTTTATCACATAACTTTTTAATAAATCATATTTACATTTCCATTACTTCTCAATAAACAATTTCATATCTCATAAAATAATTCAATTCCAAATCATTTGAACTCAATAAAAATTAATCCTTGAAGGAAATAAACTTCCACAAGGACCATTCAGTACTTTACTAAAACCTGTTACAGGACCATTCTGAAATTAACTCCAAAACAGTGAAGGACCGATTTGTAATTTGTTCCAATACACTAATATTGCAAATTTACAGGTTCTTCTCAATAAGAGAACAAAGAAACCAAAGAACATCAGCAACAAAAAATATTTAATACTCTTTTCTCATAATTTCACAAATTCACAAGGAAACTTTATGAATTCTAAAACTTGAATTCAAGAAAACCTCACAATATTTCAAAAACATCAACCACCATCCCAATTCATGAACCCCAAGAAAACATAGGATGAACTAGAGCTTTGAAATGAGGAGAGAAAGAAGAAACCCTACCTAGAGACGATTTAGTCCCTCAAACGGCCAATTTTCTGCACTTTTCCAACTTAGGGCGTCATTTTCGATCTCATTTTACTCTCAATCCAACCGTTAAATTTGTAAACTGGAACAAGGGTTAGTTTCTTCTCGTTCTAAGCTTCGAATTGATAGGTAAAACGTCCAAAACGGACCGTTGGATGTGAAGATATCTGCCATTTTCTCCACCACTCTCCCTCACGTCGCCCTTCCTCTGTTTTCTCTCTCCATTTTTCTTCTTTCCTTTGTCACAGTTTTGAAAAACTGAGGGATCAAAACGAAACAAAAAATAACTGAGGAACCGATTTAAAATATTAAGCATAACTGAGAGACCAAAATAAAACTTTCGCCATTTTGATAAATTCCTAGGTCCAAGTCCAACCGTACACCACCTCCGTACGTACTTCACACAACATGTAAAGATAACGCGTTTTGTAAAAATCAGAATTGTATTATTCCTATCAACCAATTCAGAAATTTTGTAGATCCATTTCTTATTATAATCACCGACAACCGCGTACTCGTCCTATAAAACTATGCACTTAAATTTCATTTCATATGTGTGATTATTCATTCATATATTTACACAAGCATCCCTGGCTTGTTTCACAATATATACTAAAACATAAACAAATTAAAGAAGCTAAAGTTATAGTGTTTGTTTACTGAGAAAATTAATATGGGGCCTCTGGTCATTCCTTCTCGTTTTCTGTCCTTTTTTCTTTTCCTTGTTGTCGGTGCAGTTCAAATCCAAGCCTACACTTGGCTTAATGGTCATGCAACCTTCTATGGCATCAATCAAAGTCCCACCACCTTGGGTAAGTCATAAAAAAATATGCTATATATATATACACATATATATATATAGATATAGACACATATAATGATTAAAATTTCATTTTTATCTCTTATACATTTATGTTTTATCAATTTAGTCCCTCATAAATTTGTATTCTCAATTTAGTCCCTCACAATTTATTTTGTTATTAATGTTAATCACTCTATTCAATATTTAATTGAAATTGTGACATATGATTGTTAATTGAATACATAATAATATCATTAGTTAATGATATAATATTTTAGTTATACATAAAAAAATTTATTTTCATATAAATAAAAAAATGTAAAAAAAAAAAACTATAAATTTTATGTAAAATCTTAAAAAATTTGAAAAATACTTATAGTGACTAACATTAATAATGAAAAGACGATGTGTTTATATAACAATATATTAAGGTGTCATTTTATCAATTAATGGTGTTAATTATATTTTTAATTAAGTTATTATGTGATCAATTTAGGGAAAAGAAAAAATAAATTGTGAGTCAGTAAATTATTGAGAAGAGAAATTTTTAAAAGACTAAATTAAAGAAAAGTACTGAAAACGGGGTTTTAGTCCACATATAATATATTAGTAGCTTATTTACATATTCTAATTAAATGGTGTGCAAATATTATTTTTAAATTTCTAAAATTATTTGAATTCCAACATGCTATAATTAAGTTTTACAATAATAAAATAAATTTAATTCTGGTAAGAAGTTAATTAATTTATTTGGTAGCTCCCTACAATCTTCCCACTACTCTTTTTATAAGTTAATTTATTATTTTTAATTTTATTTTAATTATACAAATGTTATATGGCTTTAGAGAATGCACAACCAAAAAGTCTAATTAAAATCATATAATGTAAATATATAATTAATTCAGTTTTGATCTCGAGCAGTACATCCATGATCCATCTAGTATCAAACTATCAATCAATATATCATATAATATATTAGGTACCCATTTCACTTCCAAAATGTGATTCTATAATTTGTAACTCTATTTTTTTTTTTTGGAACCATACTCTATGTTTAATTAGGTTTGTCTATTTTAATTTGTTTGCTTACTTTTGTAAACAAATTTCAAGAAATCTTACTATTTGGTCCTTGAATAATTGAAATACACTGCACGATTTGGTCCCTGAATTATTTTAATTATCAATTATTTTGTCTCTAGTGATGATTTGGTTCTTGAATTTGAACTAATTTTATACTTTTTTTGCCTTTGAATTTTACTAAATTAATATTATTTGGTTCCTGATTTGACCTATGGAGGACCAACTCGTTGAAAATTGCAATAATTTAGGGACTGAGTAATAATATATTTTGATTATTTAAGAACCAATTAGTTGACCCAGTATAAATTTAGGGACCAAATAGTAGATTCTCTCATAAATTTCATTCCCATAATCCCATCATATATAAATAAATTGGTTGTACTATAAAATATGTACATACATGATATATGCAGGAGGAGCATGTGGTTATGACAATACATTCGATGCTGGTTTTGGAGTGAACACAGCAGCAGTAAGCACGATGCTGTTCAAAGGTGGCGAGGTTTGTGGAGCTTGCTTCCAAGTGATGTGCGACTCCCGGCTCGACCCGAAATGGTGTCTCCGGCGCCGATCTGTCACCGTCACCGCCACCAACTTCTGTCCTCCGAACAACCACGGAGGATGGTGCGACCCTCCTCACCACCACTTGGATATGTCTATGCCTGCTTTCCTTCGTATCGCACGGCAAGGCAATGAAGGCATCGTCCCGGTCCTCTATAGAAGGTAGAATTTACCTAATTATACAATAAATTAATAATTCAGTCTTTAAAATATTACAAACCTCATAATTGTGTCTCTAAAAATTTGAAATACAAAATTCATCCTTGAAAGATTAAAATATATTATCTTTCGTTCTTAAAAAACTAAAACGGCCGGTATACTATTTAATTCATGAAAATAATTAATAATTAAATATATTATTATAATCTTTCAAAATTAAATTATATATTTAAATTTCTTATAAATTGAATTGTCAGGCGTCAGCTCAATGATATTTCAAAAACTGAATTATTAGTTTATTTTATAATACTACAATTGATTTGTGCTAACGGTATGAGGAATTTGGTATGAAGTTCCAAGTATTATAAGAAAAAGAAGTGTATTAACAATGATCTAGCTATATATGAATTGATAATTCGATTTTTAAGAAATTGAAAAACACAATTTGGTCGTTAAAATATCAAAATAGTATATTTATTAATTATTTTTATGTATTAAATATACCGTTTTAATTTTTTAGAGATTAAAGACTATACCGTTTTAATTTCTCAATAATTAAATTGTGCATTTTAATTTTCAAGGATTGAGTTATTAAATCGATAATCTTTTAAAAATTGAATTTGGGAGATGGTGATGGATGTAGGGTAGGATGCAAGAGAAGAGGGGGTGTAAGGTTCACATTGAAGGGAGAATCAAATTTCAACATGGTGATGATCTCCAATGTTGGAGGCAATGGAGAAGTGAAGAGTGTGTGGATAAGAATAAGAGGAAGAAGAACATGGTGGCCAATGCACAGAAACTGGGGAGCCAACTGGCAAACCAATGTGGATCTTCGAAACCAGAATCTCTCTTTCAAGCTCACTCTTGCTGATGGCCACACCATGCTCTTTCCCAATGTCGTTCCTTCCTCTTGGACCTTCGGACAGACATTTTCATCCCCCAATCAGTTCTTCTAATTATATATATGCAACGTCAAAATATAAACCCACATCTTCAAAAACTAGCCAACATTTTAATTAATGGCTAGCTAACGGAGAGAACGTACGCGTGATTTATACAATATAAATTATCCTGGTTTATTTTAATTTTTTACCTCTCGATTTTCATCGATTCATTGTTAAGGCATAGATGATATCGTATATGAGATCTCATGCTTTTCTATATTCTATTTCTAAATTCAAGTGTAATTTTTTTTTTCGGTTGGAAATTCAAGTGTAATAATTGTATGCTCCAAGGATTTGGAGTATAAATAAATATGCTAATTTGTTAGTAATATTGATAATTATTTTGATACTTTTTTTTAATGGAAATTGATGAACTAGGATTTGGCCGAGGGTCGTTTCCCGATTCACCACAAGATTTTCCTACAAGATAATGAACCACAGGGGGTCTCCCCTTAGCATGAGTAGCATGAGTAACGTACCTTTCTAGGGTTATCATCTTGTATTTATAGGCTCATTGAGGAGAGAATCCATGTAAGGAAACTTCCTTGATTGTAGGAGAGATATCTTCAGTGATATGGGAGGTGAATCATAATCTTTCCTATTTCATGTAGGAAGATATTGTTTTGCCAATTAAGGATAAGTGAATCACTATTTCCTTATTTGCCTAAGGCGCCTTGATGGCCAAGGCAGAATCTATGGGAAGGATCTCTAAGCGATTTGTCTTGATTGACAGCGGATCTTGGCTGATCCTTGATTGGTTCCTGATTGGTTCAGGGAATATTTCTTTATTCCTTGCGACCTTATGCTCCGTGGGTACCCATACCCTCTAGGTTATGGGCGTCCTTGCCTTAGCGGGGTTAAGGGCATTCTCGCCCTTACAATCTACCTTGTGGGCCTATGGTGTGCTGGGCTAAGGGCATCTTCTGCCAATTGGGCCTCCTAATTATTGGGCCTATTATCAAAAATTATTTTATCAAAGATCTATTTTGATCCCTAATATTTATCCAAAGTTTGGTTTTGGTCCGTAATATCTTTTGTTTTGTTTTTTTCCTTAATATTCCTAAAAGTTTCATCATTGGTCCCTAACTATTGAATATGGTCATATCTCTCTCGTTTTAAACCTAAATGCAGTTAAATCATATATAGCTACTGGTTAAATTTGACGAGTTCTTTCTTTACCTAGTTGGAGTTATCGACAAACGAGGTCAAATTGGGCCTAATAATATGTTGATTATTTCATGAATTTGGTCATACATCTCTCCCAATTCAAATCCGAATGCAATGAAATTAGAATTACGAATTACTCTTGACAAGTTCTTTCTCTATTTAGTTGGGGTCGTTGGCAAACGAGGTTGATATACACTCCTCGGAATAGCTCCTCGGAATTAATATCAAGAGCATAAAGGATACCCGGCGGGGAAGCAACCCAGACAGGCCCCCTCCCACTCAGGCATTTAATGCCAAGATATTGGCATTAAATGCAAGGATCCTTGAAAGCACGTGACAGGACAAGAAGGACACGCAAAAGGACCAAAACGCCCCCTGCGCGCAGACCAAACAATGAAAAGCACTCTTGGCTATCACTGACAACCAGGAGGGAAGGTTGGAAATCCCACCGTACCCTGGCAGTGATAGCTGTCACGTCAAGAGCAGAAACCTACACCAACCCCCTTTTCCTCACACATCCCGAGTACACCCCTAACGTCTCAGAGAGACCTCGTACGAACATGAGACAAAAGGGAAGGAGGATAAAAGGAAAAGGAAAAAAACCTTTCTAGGGTAACGACTCTCTCTCTCTACAAATATTCAAACTCTCCATTATTCTCTCTCTAACTTAAGCATCGGAGAAGAATCGCAGGGAACCCCCTGTGCATTCTCGTTTGCAGGATCCGACGACATCTACTTACCGGAAACTGCCCCTCAACTGTGAACTCAAGGTTAGATTTATCCCAATCAAGCTTTGTAGTTTTCAGAGGTCAAATAATACTCTGAAAATGAGTTTGGTCAAAACATCAATATTAACTTTCAGAGAACTATGTGACTTCATGTGTCAATGGTCCCAACTAGACAAAGAGCTTGTTTCACAATCTCCAACAAGCTCTTCTTCGGTGGGTCAATTTGCTTTGCTTATTCGCTAGTCATTGTTTACTTGGTCATGGTTCTTTTCTTGCTATTTTCAGTCTACTTTTGAATCACCCCAAAAGCTCAACATTTTCTTACGCGATTTCGCCATTTTCACTTTGTCAGTTTTTTCTCATTCGTCTTCATTTTCTTTCCTAGCTATTTCTAGAGATTATGGCTAGTGGGGTTTCATGTTTCCATGGGGGAAACAGTAGAGGTCTTTGGGCTGAAATATATCGCATGTCCGAGAATAAGGTTGAGGAGGGACCCTCATTGCATATTAGGAGCAATTGTGTACACCTCATTTTGTCTAGGCCTTTTCATAAGTATTTTAATCTTTAGGTTCTCCTTCTAAGGAAGAAGAAGAAAATTCGAGATGTGCACCACAACGCACATGCATGGAGGTGTAATTAAGAATCAGGTGGCATGTCTGTGCACTATATAGACTATGTGGCGCGGCACATAACCTGTTCGCATGTGTACGAAATTGAAATCCTTGTTGATTTTTCTATTTAAACTTTGTTCTTGCACCTCAAGGTGCATTGCGGCATAACCCTATTTTTTGTAACAAAAATTTTAGGTGAGGGGTGTCATCCCAGTCCAAGGTCAGAGCAGGTCTCCAAACTTATAAAGCACTTACAGAAGTAATTACAGATGACCCACCAAATGAGGCATCACCAGGAATCGAACCCAAGTTATATGTCATGTGCGGAAGGTGACCAAATGAACCAAACCTCATTGGCGGCATAACCCTATTTTTTCCCTTTATATATAGAGGCTTTAGTTTCCGAATTGAGATTATCCAAAAAGTTCCCTAAAAGCTCCTCTTCTTTCAAAGATCTCTCTCTCTCTCAAGTAAGTCCTAGTCTTTGGTTTCTTTTCTTTTTCTTTACTCTCTGATTTTGTTCTCCTTTTTGTTTCAAAGTTTTTCTAACTTCTTTCTTTTTCCTTTCAAGCTTCTTTCTATTTTCTTTTCATATTTTGGGATTTTCACTTGGGATATAAAAGAAAGATGTCAAGTTAATCCTCTATCAACCCAAAATAGTAAATCTGTTTTGGTCAAGATTTAATATTTTTAGGTCATGATTTAATCTATTTAGATCAAGAGTTAATCTTTTTTGATGGAGATTTAATAATATTTTAAGTCGAAGATTTAAAGTATTTAGGTCTAGGCTCAAAGTCTTTTAAGGTTTAGGTTCAAATTGTTTGCTTGACATATAAAAAGAAATATATTAGATTATCTCTAATAAGCTTCCCAAAAAAAAGTAGTAGTTTTTTTCCTTTAAAGGTTTTGGTATAGCTGTCAAAATGAGCCCAACCTGATGGGTTAACTCGTTTAACTTGCCAAATTGACAAGTTGGGTCGCGTGGGTTGGCTCACTTAGCCCACAACTCGCGGTGAGCTAACTCGAGTGAGTTGGCAAGTTGGTGAGTCAACCCACCTTATTTAAAATATATATACATATACATATTATATAATTTTAGATGTAGTGGCTAGTGATTAGTATTAAATGATTATGGTATTGGTATAGTTTGTCTTAATTTTCATGAATTTTATTAAGAAAGTTAATAAAACATATTTTTAATTTAAAAAATAGAAAAAATGAAAAAAAATTGATGACTGGTGGGTTTAGCGGACTAACCTGACTCACCAAGTTGGCGAGCTGGGTTGACAAAACTTGGCTCACCTATGATTTTTGGCTCGTGTGAGCCGCAACTCATGGCAAGCCAACTCGAGTGAGTCGGGTTGGCTCGTTTTGACAGCTGTTGGTTTGGGTCTTACATTTTGACTTATATCTTGTGTGAGGGTATCACGGAACCCTAAAACTTTTGAATGCTCTTGAAGAGTGAAAGTATGTTTATTTTTCTCTTGTGATTTGGGTTTTTATCGTTTTAAATTTGATTTGGTTAAATACTTTAACTTTTAACTGTGACGAGAGTGAAGATTCTCAAGTAAGTTCTCTTTCCTCAATAGTTAACAAACTTCTTTTTTGAACTACATGAAACTTGATCCCCTAATCAGGTACCGAATTGACTAGACCGATTAATACCATATAATTTAGAGGCTTTTCATAGTGTTTAATGATGTTTTGTAACTTTATTTGAGTGGTTTTAGCCTCTAGATATAATAATTAGAGTCATTAGTTCATAATTGCAACTTTGCGTCCTTTTATCGTCTAAAAATGTAGTTTCCTTGGGTTAAATTATTGATCTGTATTTGATACTTTAGATTTGAGATATTACACATTTTAATGTTTCAATTGTTGGTTTTATAGAGAAAAATATCTTAGGAACCATTAGAAACAAACCGGAGGTCAATCGGTGTTAGAACGGGGCCGAAACGCGCATTTTACAAAGTGTTGTTGTCAGGGCAGTCCATCAAATACTCGTTGGCAGCGCGACTTGGATGTCCAATTTTGTGTTTTTTGGCCCATTTGGATCGAACCTAGGCCCATCTAGCTCAAAATCCTAATCGTAAATAAGTCCCTAAACCCTTAGACCACTCACCACACTATTCGTCTCCATTCCACTCATCCCCCTCACCTCCATATTCACCATTCACCTCCATCCATGGCTGCACCTGGAGGAGGAGGGTGAGTTTCAGCTTCTCTCCACCGAATGAGCAGCTAAACGCTTCACTAGAGTGCATAATTTCAGTTTATTTGACACGTTCACAACAAGCGTAATCACTAAACTTTAGATTTTGACCTTAGTCAAGTCTGATTTTGTAAAATTCTTTTATTTTCTTTTTCTCAACTATGTAAATTGTCTTGTTTTTCTTTTTTGTTCCAACTTTTTGAAGCTGGATCATCTGGAAATGAGATCCATGTATTTCCCTTTATTAGGCAATTTTAAAGGGGTGGAAAAAAAAATGAAACAAAAAGATTCATTAACATTAGAAGTTAATGTGACAAATTTGCCCTAAAAAATTGCCTAAATACAAAGAAATTCAGAGGATCCAATTTGCAACTTTTGTAAATTTTTTTGTTTATTTATTCTTTTTCATATTTTAATATGCTTTTGGTAAAGTATTATTATTTGCTTTCTTCGTAAATTATTTTCTTCTCTTAGTTCACCCTTATTTTAGATAATTATTGTACTAGTTTTAACCCCGTGTCAATCCACGGGTGGTTCTTTAGAATTTGGTAAATATATTTAGATAAATATTAGGGTAAAAATCACCGATAGGATTATTAAATTTATGTCGAGAAAATGATGTCTACAAAACTGTTACATAAATTAACATTAGGTGACATAGCGTAATTTGCAAAATTAATTAACGAATACAATTCAGATCTTAACATTACATGTGTACTAAAACGTAAAAACAGAAAGGAGCTGAAAACCATTATGTCACCTGTTTTAATCCACTGTTGCTTGTCCATTCAGCTCATTTTGAAGGAGCTGAAAAAATATTCCCAAATGCAAAGCAGATTCTCAATTGGAAAATGAAGATGGCAAAAGCTATGACAACAGTGGCAATGAAGATGGCAAAAGCAAAGGAAAAACTATCCAGCAGATGGCAAAAGCTTACCTTTCATGAGCTGCAAAAAATACATATGATGTAGAAGAAACAACGGATTATAGCAGATGGCAAAATATTACCTTTCATGAGCTGCAAAAAATACAGATGATGTAGCAGCACCAACGGATTTGGTAAGTCAAAACAGGTCTGTACGAAAGAAAAGCAAATTAGTACATGATGGTATATGTATCACATGATTTAAATAAAAAAAAAAGCAGCAATAGATATGAATAGGATAGATAGACAATGAAAGAGCAAACCAAAGAAATTGTGTTGTGCAATGAGGGGGACTAATGAGTATATATAGAATGAGAAAGATGGCCATTTTCCCTCCCAAAATTCGAATTAAGATAGTCAATGAAAGAATTTGAAAACTCAACTACAAAGAGAAATATGGTTGGCATTGATTGCACCATATATTTCGAAAAAAAAAACATGCAGCTGCCTTGCAGAAGCCAAAAAAAAAATAGGTCAATAGGGAGAGAGAAGGTGGTTGCAAAGAAAACCAAAAGGGAAGATGTGAAAAACAAAAAAATGACTATTACCTGGCAAAACAAAAAAAAAAACGGGCTGAATAGGGAGAGAGTATATGGTATGCATAGCCAACAATGTTTTCTATTGGTTGGAAGATTAGGTTGAGAGATATCTGTTTTAATCCATTGTTGCTTGTCCAGGAAACTCATTTTGAAGGAGCTGAAAAAATATTCCCAAATGCAAATCAGATTCTCAATTGGAAAATGGAGATGGCAAAAGCTATCACAACAGTGGCAATGAAGATGGCAAAAGCAAAGGAAAAACTATCCAGCAGATGGCAAAAGCTTACCTTTCATGAGCTGCAAAAAATACATATGATGTAGAAG
>QANZ01027958.1:3445-33868 GCA_003254925.1 Chamaecrista fasciculata | reverse complement strand
GCCGGAATAGTCAAGACCTCAGGTCTAAGGGCATCATGACAGATTGTACAGGAGAGACCAGCTAATGACTGAACCCATGCAGAACTCTCCGGGTCGGTCCAGCAATTTGTAACTCCTTACATAATTGCACCATGACTCTCGTCCCAGCATCTAGTGCATGCATCTCTATGCACCGAGGTCAGGCTGGTCTTAGTTCAATTCAAATTCCCATTCGAATGAGCGACCAGGGACAATTTAGATTAACTATCTCATAATTAATCATAGACTGTTATCATAGTAAACATGCTAATAATATGATAACCATTAATTTATCTCTATAAATTAATTGATATGTTCTAAACATATCTATTGGATGATTGGCCCTAGGGCATAATCTCCATCAGTTCCCACTCGAATGAGCGACCAGGGACAGTTTAGACTAATTATCTCATAATTAATCAGGGATTGTTATCATAGTAAACATGCTAATAATATGATAACGACTCAATTTATCATCCATAAATTAGTCAACCAGTATGTTCTCACATACCAAATGATTGGCCCTAGGGCACAATCTCCAACAGTTGGCAGCAAGCCATCTCTATGACTTACAAGTCGAGAGCGGACTCTAGCAAGCCATCACGACTACCCAAAACACGTGAGTTATCATTTTTACCAAAACCGACTTAACCTTAGTACCTCCTTGTCATAGACCCTATTGTGCTACGATATCTTGGTCATAGATTAGGCACAGGAAAGTCATCCATAATCCAAACCACAACTTTCTCGATCTTCTTGAGTAAGTCCCAATATACTGAGTGGCCACTCTTTTCCTTGGACAGACTCATCGAGGGCGCCAGTTAGATATCTCCCATTTAATGAGGGACAAAATTCCAATTTGGCCAATCCACATTCCTCAGCACGGCAATCAACCAAACCCGTACCTAGCCCTTATGGCTACCCTGCTACGGGCAACGTTAGACTAGGCCAAAGTCTGACAACTGCAACGCCGGAATAATGATGACCTCAGGTCTAAGGCGTCGTGACAGGCGTACAGGAGAGGCAAGCTGATGACTAAACCCATGCAGGACTCTCCGGGTCAGTCCAGCAACTCGTAACCCCTTACGTAATTGCACCATGACTCTCGTTCCAGCATCTAGTGCATGCATCTCTATGCACCGAGGTCAGGCTGGTCTTAGTTCAATTCAAGTTCTCACTCGAATGAGCGACAAGGGACAATTTAGATTAACTATCTCATAATTAATCATGGACTGTTATCATAGTAAACATGCTAATAATATGATAACCATTAATTTTTCTCTATAAATTAATTGATATGTTCTAAACATATCTATTGGATGATTGGCCCTAGGGCATAATCTCCATCAGTTCCCACTCGAATGAGCAACCAGGGACAGTTTAGACTAATTATCTCATAATTAATCAGGGATTGTTATCATAGTAAACATGCTAATAATATGATAACGACTCAATTTATCATCCATAAATTAGTCAACTAGTATGTTCTCACATACCAAATGATTGGCCCTAGGGCACAATCTCCAACAGTTGGCAGCAAGCCATCTCTATGACTTACAAGTCGAGAGCGGATTCTAGCAAGCCATCACGACTACCCAAAACACATGAGTTATCATTTTTACCAAAACCGACTTAACCTTAGTACCTCCTTGTCATAGACCCTATTGTCCTACAATATCTTGGTCATGGATTAGGCACAAGAAAGTCATCCATAATCCAAACCACAACTTTCTCGATCTTCTTGAGTAAGTCCCAATATACTGAGTGGCCACTCTTTTCCTTGGACAGACTCATCGAGGGCGCCAGTTAGATATCTCCCATTTAATGAGGGACAAAATTCCATTTTGGCCAATCCACATTCCTCAGCACGCCAATCAACCAAACCCGTACCTAGCCCTTATGGCTACCCTGCTACGGGCAACGTTAGACTAGGCCAAAGTCTGACAACTACAACGCCAGAATAATGATGACCTCAGGTCTAAGGTGTCGTGACAAGCGTACAGGAGAGGCAAGCTGATGACTAAACCCATGCAGGACTCTCCGGGTCAGTCCAGCAACTTGTGACCCCTTACATAATTGCACCATGACTCTCGTTCCAACATCTAGTGCATGCATCTCTATGCACCGAGGTCATGCTGGTCTTAGTTCATTTTCGCTCCCACGAAAACAATCGACCAGGGACAGATTTAGATTAACTATCACATAATTAATCAAGGACGCTATCATAGTAAACATGCTAATAATATGATAACACATTAATTTATCTCTATAAATTAATTAATATGTTCAAAACATACATAAAATTGATTGGCCCTAGGGCACAATCTTCAACAGTGTGTTGAAAGGAAGGTTGAGGATCTGTAGGAAAAAAACACGGTAAAGTTGTGGTAAGTGAGGAGGATTAGATGAGGAAGTGGGCTTCGATCTGGGCCATCAATTAGATTGTTCTCATTAGCAAATCTGAACTGTTCATCTCGTTAAAGAAGGATTATAAGACTTAATGGCAATGGCAATTGGCGGAAGAACAAAATTGAAATGAAAATTTGCTAGGTGTCAGCGATTGAGCAAAGGAAAATGTCAAAGATGCATAATTTGCCAACACGTGTCAATGAGAAAGCTTAAATTGAAGAAGATTAAGATTTGGCGATTCTCTTCCATATTCTAGCATTTCTTTCGTTACTTGTTTAATATTGCCATTTATGAGGATAATCATCTTGAACTGTGCAGGTCCAGCTACTTGTTTCATCTTCTCTGGCTTTCACTGATTCATTGTTTGACATTTTATTAGGAACCAATTTTTCTTTTTACAGCAGAGGGTATACATATGCATTAATTACCAAGCTCTTATTGGATGTGGTTTGGTTATTTTCAATGCTTATGTGTTTGCCATCTTTATTAAATTGTTTATTAAACAAAGCTTCTAACTTAAATCTAAAATTACATGACTGTGTGTCTCTTTTACGATCTTCCTCATTATTTAATTATTTATTTATTTCTTGGTTCTTAAAATATAAGTGATTGTATGGATTTTTGTGAGCTGTTGTCTAAGCTCTTATCTCTATAAAAGATATTTTAGCCTTTCTTATTTTTTTCAAAATATCCACTTGACCATATTTTTAGGCTAAAGTGCATTTTTTGTCCCATAACTTTGGCAAAGGTTTTAATTTGGTCCCATAACTTTTTGTTGCAATTTTAGTCCTATAACTTTGGCAAAGGTCTCAATTTGGTCCCATAACTTTTTTTGTTGCAACTTTGGTCCCTTAACTTTTGAAAACACTCACCGTTGGTCCCAATATTGATTTCCATCCATTATCTGCCACTAAAGATGATCTGACATACTGAGTTGGATGATAACGTGGCAAATGTGGGTGAAGTTATAGGACGGATGGATATAAGCTTTGGACCAACGGTGAGACGTTTTTAGAAGTTATGAGACCAAAATTACAACAAAAAAAGTTATGGGACCAAATTGAAACCTTTATCAAAGTTATGGGACCAAAAATACACTTTAACCTATTTTTTTATTTGCTTCTAGATAAACTGGTTTTATTTTATCTATCCTAAGTCCTGAGGGTTTTGTTTTTCTTTATTTCATATTAGTCAATACTCAATGATCCATTTAATTTAATTAATTGATGTTGAGGTAAATTATGTAAGCATAATACCAAGTATTCATGGTGTTCAATCAATGGATTTGTCACGCTCCACATTGCGGAACCAAAGACGGGTTCGGGAGCACATTTAATTTATAGGGAATGTGTCAGGCACACTAGAAATCCTTTATAATTATAAGGTTACCCCAAAATAATTATTTTAATAAATGGTCTAAATATTTATAATTAATTTTTCTTTAAAAATACAACAAACATCCTCAAGCCCAAGATTGATGAACAATAATTAAATTGCAATCCAAACTAATTATGAAAAACATACATAATTCACAATCAGATATTCATACAATTTAATAAGGAAAAAATGGAGAAATAGACTTGACTCAAGTTTTTGAACCCAAGGCCTACGTACCTTGATTTGGGATAAAAGTTCACGTAATTCAGAAAACACATATAGTTGGAGGGGGGTTAGAGCCTTAGAAGAATTACTTGGAATCCTCGCTTTATCGCTAAGAAATGAGAGTTAGGGCATTCAAATAATAATGATTAAATAAACACCCAAAGGAAAAAGCATGTGTACCTTGACAACAAGTGCACTTGTAGGATTCAAATATTTTCTAGAGAATATTCCCTCAAGAGAACATAATTATTTATAATTAATTTTATTATTTTTTTATGAAATTAAAGGGGCCATCTAACAATCTCATATACCATATGGTGAATTAAACTAAAATAATAAGTCTAATTCTTATCATAAAATATTTGAGTTGTGAACTCTATAATATTTCATGAATTTTAAAATAGTAATTTTGACTTAAATTGATTAGTTTCGAGATAAAAATCATAATCCCCTAATATAATCAGATTATAATAAATAATAAATAATAAAAAATATAATATATAATAATACACACCCAAAGATAAGCCATGAGCAATGCAATTACTATTATAATAATAATAATAATAATAATAATAATAATAATAATAATAATAATAATAATATATAAATATATATACACATACATACCCACACGCAGGTTCATACATAGATTACATAAATATAACACAAACCGGGAAGAGTTTACTTCAAAATTATAGATTGGCCCCCCAAGAGTTTACAAAATTTTTAAATAGGTCCCTGGACACGAGATATTCACCAAAATAAATCTTTACAAAATTTTTGTGGTCAAAATGTAATTATGTGAAAATATGAGGAGCAGAGTGAAATTACAGTAGAGTCCAAAATCTGGAAAACAGATTCAATTCAGTCCCTATCGAAACAAAAAACCACATGTTTTAGGGATTTTCAACCGATCGGAACACCTTTGGAGTCTAGCTCCATTGTTCCTTCATCTGAATCCCAGAAACTCACCTATGGTGGTCTAAAACAACCCAAATGAATGAGATGAAGAAGAAAGAAAAGGAAAAAAAATCGTGGATGATTTTTGAACTCACCAAAAACTAAATTTTTTCGTATAAAACTCAGAGAAAACAAGCTCTTCTTTTCGTCTCTCTAAAATTCGAATTTCCCTCTCTTTGCTCTTCCAAAAAGTTGTCCTTTCCTTACAAAAATGTCATCTATTTATAGGTGAAAGGAGAATCAATCGGGATAAAAAATGAGTTATAATTGAACGGAAGAATTCATGAAATCACCCAGTCAGTCATTATTAAAAATTCATAATAAAGATCTAAAATTTGGAATTGATTAGGACCAAATCCAGAGTTTATTGTGATGAAAATTGATCCCCAAGTAACTTCCATTTTGCTAATTTTGGTGCTTCATGGTTGGGAATTTCTTTTTTTCTCATGTATGCTGCTTAGTGGTTAAGGAAGATGATGAGTAATCATTCTAAATTTCCTTAAGTTAAAATTGATGCATAGCATTATTAAGAAATGGGCTTTGACCCAAATGGTTAAGTCTCATATCCCAACTTTGCCACTTTTACCATTTTTCCTCTTTCTTCTTTCTTTTCCTTATTTTTTTATAATATCGTTTTTTATATATATATTTTAATTTTATTAATTTTATTTTATTTATTTTGAGACCCCCTTTTATTTAGGACTTTTTCTTTTGGGAATTTTTATTTTTTTAAAATTAAGACTTTGAAAACTCAAAATTCTTATTTTATTTTGTATGCCCAATATGTTTATTTATATAAAAAAGTGGCCCAAAATTTTTATTTATTTACAAAAGACCTGGACAAAATCAGGTGTTCACAGGATTCATTAACTTTTGTGAAAGAGAGAAAAAGAAAATAAAATAGAGTGAGAGCCATTATTAGTGGTTTTTTTATTTTAATAATACAAAAAAAATCAGGATCACCAAAAAACACAAAAATATTTCTCAGGATGGGTCACGCAGGCTGGACTGTGATTTCCAATACTTCGACCCAATCAGCTGGTGCCACATGGCACCAGCTGATTTATTTTCAATTTTTTTTTTTTAAAAAAAAGAAATCGCAACATGTGCTGCGATTTCTGACAACGCAGCACATGCTGCGCTTTCAGAAATCGCAACACATGCTGCGATTTGAGGAGCAGAATTAATAAATTCTGCTCCCTAACATTAGGGTTTTGTAAAAATTATTTTTATTCATTTTGAATGATTAATTTATTTCAACAATTGAAATAATTATTTTCAAAAATAAAATTATAGTATTGTTAAAATAAAAAAAACCTTTAATATTGTTAGTGGTTGAAAAATTAAAAAATAATGTATTTTAAAATATGTTTTTTAAAAAATAACTAAGTTAAAAAACTTTGTTGTAAAATACTATATTGAGATGTTTTGGAAGTTGATCAAATTAATTTCAATGTTGAATAATCAATTAATTCCGACAAAGGAACACTAATATTTTTTAAAATATGTTATTAATATAATTAACAAAATTAATTATATTAACTAATGAAATGAATTTAAATGAAGTTCGAGTTATCATCCTAACAAAATTATATCAACTAAAAAATTAATTATACAAAATTAATTATATCAATTAACAAAATTAATTATACAAGTCATCCGCCTCATCCTGAGGTATACCTTTTTGGAGGCTGCAGCCCGTCTCGAGGACGTAGTTGGGGTGGCGAGAATAGTAAATCAAATTAGACCCCAACATCTTGATACTGCGTAGAAGAGAATGTTTGTGGTGTAGACATGTTGTGATGTGAAAATGTTTGTGATAGAGGAGGCATGTCATGCTGCGAGAGAGGCATGTGAGACATTTGTTGCCTTAAATATGCAGGAGCGTTCAACATGTCCAGGAAGACACCTCATCAACTTGCTGCTGGGAAAGAGATACCCCAAGTGACAAGTCCGGGATATCATCCCTGTGCGAACAGCGGGACGACGACTCTGTGATGTCGAACAAGGCCGAAGGACCACCGATGTCGAACATGTCCGAATTTAAGAAATTGACAAATAGGTCCTTGAATTTTTCTAACGAGTCAAATAGGTCCCCGAATTTTTCTAACATTTGTCAAATAGGTCCTTCTGTGCATGTTATTCGGGGACCTATTTGACTAACGTTAGAAAAATTCAGAGACCTATTTGACTCGTTAGAAAAATTCGGGGACCTATTTGTCAATTTCCTAAATTCGGGGACCAATCTGTCAGCGAGCCAATAATCCAGGGACCAATTTGGTAGTTTATTCATTTACAAAATTCAAAAAGCCAAAAAGTAATATTCTATTCCAATTTCACCTCTATACAATATATCAATTTCCACACTCTTTTATCTACGAAACTCAATTATTATATACCTATTTAAATAATTTCACACCTTAAGAATCTCATGTTTTAAAAAACTCATCCAAACACCATTTGATTATAATTCAATTAGATTATAATTTGATAGATTATTTTGCCAAACTGACCCTTAGTTTAAAATTTAAGATAGTTTTTTTAAGTTAGTTTTAGGCCAATGTTGGGAGTTTTAGGTTAGAATTTTTAGAAATTAGTAAACCAGATACTTTAGAGTTTTAATTGTCATATTTGAAGTCCCCATATTTTATTTGGCTTGTGGTAGAAATTTGGGAGCAAACAGAGTTTAAAAATTTCATTTAGATTTTTCTCGGAACGTGATAAACAATACTTTCGAGTAAGTAAGAACTGAAAGATGTTAGAGATAAATTTTTTAAAAATAAATTACATATTTACAATCTACTCAATGCAACGAAGCTAACTATGTAAATTTTGTCTAGAAGCTTTATTTCCAAAATTTTAAGTTTTTAGGGAATATTTTGAAAGAATTTAAATAATTTTGGGCATATCCATAAATTCTAGTTCTTAGATCACTGCAAATTAATATCATTTCAACCCCTAACGTTTGAAATTCCCAAAACATTTCCACAAGCGGACAAGTCCCTTTTGAAATTCCCTCTCTCCCATTTTCTCCTTCTCTCGTCTCGCACCCATCTCCCATTGCACCTCCACCGCCTCAGCCCAAGCTCCGCCGCTGTCTGCCACCTCGTGGTCGCCGGCGACAGTCCTGAACAGTAGCGCCACCGTCCTCTCTTTCTCCTCTTCCCTTGGTTAGTCTCAACTTCCTCCATTCTCTTGCATTTTTCACTTGAAGCTTGAATAAAAAAATCTGCTACCATAGAAGCTTGTTGCTTCTGTTTTCTGGTGCATTTAGTGTATTTGAATCATCTTAAAACAAGGGTTTCATCTTTGGTTGTTTTCTATGAGCTTGTTGACCCGATAGAAATTTAGGGCTCACTTGAATTGGGGGTTTTAGTCCACTCTTGATTGATGTTCAATTGATCATTGCAGCATAGAGGGTAAAGGATGGAGAAGTTAGTTGGTAGTGAGAAAGCTACTGAGGCACCAGATTTGCATCCACCACCTCCTGATTCACCATGTAGTTTGGAGCCAGGACAGGTGGTCCCTTCTAAGTATTCTATCATCACCAGACATGGGGTGGGGACTGCAGGGAATATCATTCCATTGCTTGCCAATCATTTCCAAGTCTCTGTTAATGATCCAGATGCAATTTTTTTCCAGTATAGTGTATGCCTCCCTTCACTGCCTTTATGACTTACATTATGTCTTAGACTTTGACTCATAAAGATAAATAATTTCCAGGTTTCTATTACTTCAGAATATGATAGAGCTCTTAAAAACAAGGGTGTTGAGAGAAAAGTGATGGATAGGCTTTTCCAAACTTACACTTCTGAACTTGGTGGCAAAGGGTTTGCCTATGACGGAGAGAAAACTTTGTACACAGTGGGTCCTCTGCCCCTTCAAAAGTTTGAGTTCCCAGTATTGCTGGAGGAATCATTAACAAAACGGTATACTTATGAGTCTTAATTGTGCTATACTTTTTGTCTTTAATCTTACACTGTCTTTTCACTATAGCAGTAGTACTGGAAGTTACGATGCTGATGGAAGCCTCAATGAAGGAATTAAAAGGTCAAAACTTTCTTTGCAGTCAAAGAATTTCAAGGTAGAGATAAGTTTTGCAGCCAAAGTACCCCTGCAGTCCGTTGCTTTTGATCCGAAAGGAGTTAAGTTAGATTCTATTGCTGAAGATGCTTTGAGAGTGCTTGATGTCATATTAAGGCAAAAGGCTGCTAGCATGTACTACTTCCTTTAAAGATCTTCTAACAATTTGCTCAAAAATTTCTTGAATGGCTTTCATTCCTAATCAGTTATCTCTAATTTGTTTTTACTGACTCTTGTGAATGTCAAGGGGGTGTCTTTTAGTAAGACAATCATTCTTTCATGATAACTCAAGCAATTTCAATGATGTTGGAGGTGGAGTAACAGGAGTTCAGGGTTTTCATTCCAGCTTTCGCCCCACACAGGTTGGATTGTCTCTCAATATGGGTAAGACTATTCTTTTGCCTATCATAGATTTTCATTATACTTAAATTGTACCTTTTTTTTTCCCCTTCAATGTTCATCCTCATATTTTTCTTTCTAGATGTGTCCACTACCTTGATCTTAACCCCTGGACCTGTAATTGAATTTCTCCAATCGAATCAGAACGTGAAGGAGCCCCGTTATATTGACTGGGCAAAGGTAACTAACTTTTAACCCTTGTACACAAGGTTCATGTTTTTACACTATCTTTTAGTGAGATTTTCTTGGTAATATATGCCAAGAAAAGCTGACCCCACCTAGTGGGAAATAGACTTTGATTGTTATTATTGTTGTATGTAGGCCAAGAAAATGCTTAAAAATTTAAGGGTGCAAGCAACACATCGTAACCGGCAATTTAAGATTATTGGCTTGAGCGAGAAACCCTGCAATCAGCAAATGTAAGCTCTTACTATTTCAAACTTTGACATAGATTCTATTTTCTTGAACTAAAAATAAATATTGTATGGCTCTGATTTCTTCTCCAGTTTTAGCATGAGGGTGAAAAATGGTGATAGCAGTAATGGAGGGCAGACAGTGGATATTACTGTTTATGAGTATTTTGCTAAACACTGTGGCATAGAACTGTCCTCTGCATATCTTCCTTGCCTTGATGTGGGGAAACCAACACGACCCAACTATCTACCCATGGAGGTATCGAAATATTGTGCTAGTTTGAAACTTTGATTTTCTTTTACTCATATAATGCTTTAATCCTTTGAACTAACCTTTCCCCCCCCTTTTCTTTGGTTGAATTAGCTCTGCTCACTTGTTTCCCTTCAGCGTTATACAAAGACATTATCTCCCATACAGAGGGCTTCTTTAGTTGAGAAATCACGACAAAAGCCTCAAGATAAAATCAAAACTCTGACAAATGTACGTTTCGCAAGTATTGTTTTCTTGTTTTTCTCCTCATTAATACTATATTAAACCTCATCAAAACTTATAGGCTATGGCAAAATATCACTATGATGGTGACCCTCTTCTTGCTGCATGTGGCTTTTCTATTGAGAAGCAGTTGACACAAGTTGAAGGCCGAGTTCTTGAGACTCCTAAGGTAAGCCCTGCCCCAAGGTGTATAAGTGTGTTATTTGTATTTCCAATTGAATGAGAAAACGGGAGAGAGAAATATAAGTGGAAGGGATGAAGGAGTTGCTTTCATATTAATTTTGAGTACTAAATACACTCTTTTATGTATTTCTATTTGAGATATACAGTTGAAAGTTGGTAAGAATGATGACTGCTTCCCTTGTAACGGAAGGTGGAACTTTAATAACAAGGTACTGCAAGATCATTTCAAATCCAGGAGGAATATTTGTTTTAAGATGACCTCTTTTTCACTGTTATCTAAAATATTGTTTAGAAATTGATAGTTCACTCTTTCCTTTCTTTGTAGACACTCCTACAACCAACTCACATTGAGCTCTGGGCTGTTGTCAACTTCTCTGCAAGTTGTGATACAAGTCAGATTTCAAGGGAGCTTATCAAATGTGGAATGAAGAAGGGAATTGTATGCTTCCTTAAAATAATTCTTATGCTTTGTGCTTTTCTGTTCTGTCATCTTTTTGTTTTATTTGATTACCACTATCTGAAATATACTTATATATTTACTCAGCACATTGAACGTCCATATACTTTAATAGAGGAAGATTCTCAATCGAGAAGATCTAGCCCTGTTGAAAGGGTTGAAAAGATGTTTGAGCTGCTTAAAGCAAAACTTCCAGGAGAACCAACTATAATTCTGTGTGTCTTGCCAGAGAGGAAAAATTGTGCTATTTATGGTTTGTCTTAAAAAACACAATCCATTCCTTTTTATCAATTTTTTAGTCTGCCCATGCTCTTTTGTTAAATCTTAGGACCTTGGAAGAAGAAATGTTTGAGTGAAGTTGGTGTTGTCACACAATGCATTTCACCTTTGAAGAAGATCAATGACCAATACCTTACTAACGTACTTCTTAAAATCAATTCTAAGGTAAATGACTGCAATCACTGCATTATCAGTGTGATATCTTATAAAATTTTCCTCAATTTATTTTGACTTAAATAAACAATATAATCAATTTTGATAATTTTATGTTTGTTCCCTTTGTAGCTTGGAGGAATAAATTCCTTGTTGGCCATAGAGTATTCTGGGCATCTTCCCCTGATAAAAGACACTCCAACAATGATTTTAGGGATGGATGTCTCTCACGGTTCCCCTGGCCGACCTGACATCCCATCAGTAGCAGCGGTAATGTTATCTTTTTACTGTTCTAAATTAGGAGCATTTTATTTATCTATATTTGTATTACACCACGATCTGTTTGGATTGTCTCTTTAACATAATACTGTGTTCTGTAATGTCATATTCTCAGGTCGTTGGATCTCGATGTTGGCCCCTAATTTCAAGGTATAGAGCATCAGTGCGAACACAATCATCGAAGATGGAAATAATTGATGCTCTATACAAGCCTTTGGCTGATGGGAAAGATGATGGCATCATCAGGTATTGATTGAAATATTTTTACTGAAGTTGATTGTTTTGATAATTTTGACTATCTTCTCTCAGTTTGACATATATGGCTAATGACCATCTGGGCATTATAATCTTTTTTCCCCGTGGTGAGGTTCCATTTCCAATATATCAAAAACGAAGGTCTATGTTTCAGAGATTTTTTGCCATTATACTGAGGTTATAAAATCTGCTGAATTATCTTCCTGCAACTCCTTTTACTTTGCCTCTAGATGTGGAGGAATGAACAAATGATTTTTCCTTAAATTACTTCTCCACAATTTTTATATAAGAAAAAATTGCTTGAAAATATTTTATTGTAAAATGCAAGGATTTCCTTTTTCAGTCTGTCATGGTATATTAATGTATCTAATTATCTGTTTCTATATGACTTGAAGAGTTCATTCAATTCGCTTGTCTGTGCTGGCGCAGTTGATTGATACAATTTTTATCTGTTACATAGTAGGTGAAATTCATTCTGAGAATCCTGAAAGTGAAATGTTTGATTGTTTAGCTATCAACTAGATATTTTAAGTATGATTGTATCGTTTATTCTTCATACATTAGATGAGATGCAATAGAATGACATTTATTCTATTTATTTATATATTAATTGTCAGCTTCATACATAAGGGGTCATTAAATTCCTCATACTGCTTAAGACGTGAATGTTACTACCTTTGCAGAGAACTGCTTTTGGATTTCTATGATTCAAGTAATTTTCAAAAACCAACTCAAATTATTGTCTTCAGGTATCATTCTAACACCATTGTGTTCAGTTTGGTAATATATGTTACGTAGGTGAACTAACAATCTTTTTGTTCGTTTACTTTTTTTTTTTATATTATTTCGGAGGATATCTTATCTCTCATCTTGTATTTTTACTTTTTCCTATCTAATAGTACTTTTACATAAAAGATTATTTTTACAAAAAAAATATTACAAGGGCAGAATCTAATATTTTTCATTTTGATTACACTTCTGTTATCTTGAAATTTGAGCATATTATCATATTCCCTTTTTTATCTGATATAATGTAGATGGTTTTTTTTCATACATGAGTACTACATCTTTTTATGTTGCAAATGGCTTTGTATATCCGTTAGGTTATTGATAGATAAATTTTTCCGAATAGTTGTGGATAGTTTTCTTCGGTCTTCCCCTTCCCCGGGTTATAGGATATTCACCCATTTGGTCAACTCTGCGTACCGGGGCCTTCATAGGTCTTCTTTGTACATGCCCGAACCACCTAAGGCGTGTTTCAACCAATTTCTCTACGACGGGTGCTACTCCAACTTCCTCTCTGATGATCTCATTCCTGATCTTGTCTTTTAAAGTATGACCACACATCCATCGAAACATTCTCATCTCAATCACGTTGAATTTCTGCTCGTGCTGCCCTTTTATCGCCCAACACTCAGTACCATACAACAAAGCGGGTCTTATAGCAGTGTAGTAGAATTTTCCTTTTAGTTTAAGCGGCACTTTTTGATCACAGATAACCCCCGAGGCCTTTCTCCATTTCATCCACCCTGCTTGAATTCTGTGATTAATGTCCTCTTCTATTTCTTCTTTACTTTGCATTATCGTTCCCAAATACTTAAAACTTGTAACTTCTTGTAACTGATGATCTCCAAGTTGCACTACATCCGTAGAATCCCTTTCTCTACCACTGAACTTATATACCATAAACTCTATTTTACTCCTACTGATATGGAATCTGTAAGTCTCCAAAGCTTGTCTCCACTTCTAAAGTGTAACATTGACTTCACTTTTGGAGTCTCCGACCAAGACAATGTCATCCGCAAAAAGCATACATCTCGGTGTCGCCTCTTGTATATGCTCAGTGAGGACATCCAATACCACATTAAAGAGGTACGAGCTCAAAGTAGAGCCTTGATGGAGCCCTATGGTTATATGAAAATCCGTCTTGGCTCCACTTTGTGTTCTCACACAAGTTGTGACCCCATTTTACATATCTTGAATCGCCCGGATATAAGCCACACGAACTCCTTTCTTCTCCAAAGCCTTCCATAGAACGTCCCTCGGTACTCTATCATAAGCCTTCTCCAGATCAATGAAAACCATGTAGAGGTCCTTTTGGGCACACTGATACCTCTCCATCAATCTTCTGAGTAAGTATATGGCTTCTGTAGTTGACCTTCTTGGCATGAAACCAAATTGATTCTCAATAATACGTTCTCTGCCCTCAGTCTCCTCTCAAATATCTTCTCCCATAGTTTCATTGTATGGCTCATGAGTTTGATCCTCCTGTAGTTCTCGCAGTTCTCTATATCTCCCTTGTTCTTATACACAAGAATAAGGGTACTTTTCCTCCATTCATCCGACATTTTCTTGGAACGCAAATTCACATTGAAAAGCTTGGTTAACCAACTCACACCCTTGCTTCCTAAACTTTTCCACACCTTGATCGGTAGATTATCCGGGCCAACCGCTTTCCCATTATCCATTCTTCTCAAAGCTTGTACCACTTCCTGCTCTTGGATTCTGCGATAGAAGTTGTAGTTGAGATCTTCTTCATTACTTATCCCATTTGAATCCCACGTAGCCATCTGACCCTCGTTAAAGAGTGTGAAAATAATCCTTCCATCTTTCTTGTATGTAGTATATTCTAAGAAATACGCTGGTTGTTTTTCATATATTCCCCAAGCAAGGCTCCTTGATATTAAATGTAGCAAAGTGAAATAAATTTCCACTTCGTCTTGATAACGTTGATAAGTTTATCTATGGTTAATATTGCTCTTGATGTAATGTGTAATTAGAATGTTTATTTGGCTTTGCATTTATCCTTGTTGTAGACTTTTAATAGTGCTTCAATGACAATCAGTTTTTCTGATCAATTCAGTCTTGTCGTGATCTTACACATACCCTATTCCTTATATTTGAACAATTATAGAATATCTAACTAATAGTATGACTATGCCAAGTATTTTGTTCAGTGGTTGCACTGCATGTCAGGTTTAAATTGTATGTAATATGGACTTACATTTTAGTTAGTTGTATTCTCATTTATCACATGTTTGATGCACTTCTATTATCTGAACTGTGTTTTTGCTTTTAGGGATGGAGTTAGTGAATCACAATTTAATCAGGTTTTGAACATTGAGTTGGACCAGATAATTAAGGTTTTTCTCTGGAGCCCTCCTCTTCCTCGTCCATTTTTCATCTTTGGTTCAGTTTGGGTTAGGATTGGTAAATTTAATATTATGTTTCTATAACTATTGTCATAGTACTCTCTCTGTCCTTGTCTCTATTTTTTTATTTATTATGGATATATGAACTCTGATTAAACTCTCTGATGATATACATTTTTTGTTAGAGAATATACTCCATTGTTGATGAATTTCTCTAATTAATAGGCCTATCAACATCTTGGAGAAGTGGATGCTCCCAAATTCACTGTAATTGTGGCACAAAAGAATCATCACACTAAGCTGTTTCAAGCTGGTGGTCCGGAAAACGTCCCTCCTGGTATGCCACTTCCCACGTTCTGTTTATATCAAGGTCTTACTTAAGTGTTGAAGAAATTCAAATTTCCTCTTCAGGGACAGTCGTTGATACAAAAATTGTGCATCCTAGGAATTATGACTTCTACATGTGTTCCCATGCAGGGATGCTTGTAAGTTTTCTTCTTTAGTTCTTCCTCACCTTTTTCCGGTTGTTCCCTATTGCAAGCATCTTTATTTTTGTAGCACTGCATATCAGTTATTTTAGTACCACATTTTAGTCACTAATGATTTTTCTCTTTTGTTTATCCTACTTCTTTTTTCCTTTTACTTTCTTGATAATAGGGAACCTCCAGGCCAACACATTATCATGTGTTGCTTGATGAGATTGGTTTCTCTGCAGATGGCCTACAAAACTTAATCCATTCACTGTCTTACGTGTATGTGTTCAGCCTTCATTTGCTTGTCATGGTTGACCTTAGCTTCCTCGTTTTCATACTTGTGTAAATTGTTTTTACCTGTACTTAGATGAATTTCTTTACTTCTCAGGAACCAGAGGAGTGCAATTGCAAATTCAGTTGGTAATTTCACCTTCTAGTGTCTTTCACTTCATTCTTAAAAACAACTATTGTAAATTTCTTTTCCGTCCTTCGCTTTAGAAACTGGTTTATTTCTGTCGAAAGTAACTTCTCTTTCTTGATTGTTCTCCTTCAGTGGCACCAATACGCTACGCCCACCTTGCTGCCGCTCAGATGGGGCAATTTTTAAAGTTTGATGATTTATCAGAAACATCTTCAAGTTTAACTTCTGAGCGAGATGTTCCTATACCAGAGCTTCCAAGGTTGCATCCCAATGTCCAGAGTAGCATGTTCTTTTGTTGACCTGTGTGCCTACAGCTATTTGTAAATACTAATTTTATGTGGACAATTATTACATTTGACATTGTAAATATCTGAGCTGTAAAGTTGGTCCACATTTTCACAGACCAACCCGAAATTTTTGTCTAATGGGTGTGGAGATATGGGATGAAGGCACATGAAGCTAGGCAGTTTACATAGATAATTGTGGGACAACATCAATCGGTTCTTTTGTTTATGCTATTCCTGAAGGAGTGATACTTTTTTATCCTCATGAATCTTGAGTTGTCTTGATTGCATTAGATTCAGTCAATTGCTGCGTGCTTTTTTGTTTTTTGGTCTATTACTTGTTTCTAGAGTGTCAATGTTTGAAGTCATTATTGTATCCTAGAAATGAGATGCTCATAAGCCAGGTGATGTCTAGTAATGAGTGGGCTTAATTTAGGGTCTGGGAGGGTCTGGGAGCCAGTTAATTTTAATCCAATCTCATCCAAATGGGAGTTAGTTAATTTTAATCCAATCTCATCCAAATGGATGGGATGAGATTATTTTTTAATTGGATGAGATGAGATGATGTATTGGTGTTTGGGTGATTTTAGTGATAATGATGTTAAATAGGGTGTGAAATTATATAAAAGGGTATGTAATGATTGTGGTTGGTAGAAATAAATTGATAGATTTTTGTAATTTGTATAGGGGTGGTAGGAAATAATGAGATGAGATGGAGATAATGAGATGAGATGATAGGTGTTTGGTTGTGTTTTGATTGAAATAATATTGCGATGAGATGATATTGAGAAGTGTGATATGATATTGGAAATTGTGAGGATGAGAAAATTTTGGATTGAGGGTTAGGGGTCAATCCAAATCCAAGTGGATGAGATTATGGGCCAAAATGAAAATAATATTGGAATTATTTTTTGACATACAATTTGGTCCATAAATTCGAATTGTTCCAATTAATCAATCTCTAACATGTGTAAATGATAACTCGGGCCTTGTAGAAAACCCCAATCATTAATAATGGGGTTTATTTATGAAATTCAACGACAAAAAAATAACAAATAATAGTTTGAGGACCAAATAACAAATTACAAAACAACACTAAATTGTAATAAAATGTGTGGTGAAAGGTTCATTTTGGTCCTAAATGTATGGCCTAATATTCATTTTGGTCCATTATTTTAATAAATGTTCAAATTGGTCCTAAATGTTAGCAAAATGATTAATGGTGGACCAAAATGAACATTAGGGCAAACATTTAGGACCAAATTAACCCTTTAACCCTTTATTTTTGAATCCAATGATTCAAGCCTATACATACACGTGGGCCCATTTTGACACGCCTATGGGTCATTTTGTATTTTGTCTCAAAAAATATTACCGTTATTATTTAGGAAATAGTTTTAACTAATCTCATAGTTTGATAAACAAAACAGAACGAGAAATAGTTTTAACTCTTTTTAATTTTTTCAAAAAACTTCGTCAGATATATTTAAAAAAAAAAGAGGGATTGAATTGACGTTCAGACTAAAAAATATAACAAATATTTTGATAACCGAAATGAACTTATCTCATAGTTTGAAGACTAGACTGCCAACAAATGTGAATATAAAACTTTTCCATTTTTTTCACTTTTTTTTTAAATATGTTATAACGGTTTTAGAAGAAGATTGTATCTTAACAAAAATTAATTTGAATTCAATTATATATTTTCATAAAACAAATAAAAGAACATTGGGACAGAAAAAAAACACTACACAATTTTTTATTCTATTTTTTTAAAAAAATGTAATAGCGAGACTAGAAAAAGATTATACCTTAAAAAAAATTTGGATTCAATTATAAATTTTACTCAAACATATAGAAGAACATTGAGACAAAAAAAAAATAAAACATTACAANTGTGTGTGTGTGAGAGAGAGAAAAAATGTGTGTGTGGGAGAGAGAGAGAGGTGTGTGTGTGAGTGGAAAAGAGAAAAAAAAATGATGAGAAATGATAGATGAAGAGTGAAAATTATAAGTGTAATAAATGAGGATATGTAAAATTACTATTTTGTCTAACTATTTTTTTTATATTTGTATTAAAGTATAGGTAATTATAGGTGTATAAGTAAGGATAGATTAGTAATTGTAAGAGAAAATGAGATGATGTTGTGAATGATATGATGATGTGGATGAGATGAGATGAGATGAAGGTTCCAAAAAACACCAAGTCATTACTGTTCATCCAATCCTAAGATGAGATGATGATTGAATGAGATGAGATCAGGATGATCCCTCTCCCAAACAGGCCCTTAATAAGTAGTTTGGTGGAGATCTTGAGTTCAAATTTTTGTGCTGTCATTTGTACCAAAATGAATAAAAATGATTCTGGTCATACGATTATGGGATGGTAGGCCTACATTAGTTGATTCTGGTAACTGTTGTCTACAATAACATACGATAGCTGCTAGCATGTGAAAGACATGAATCAAGTGTAATGCTTGTACAGGCCAAACTTCCTAGTTCAGAATTTAAATTTCAAGCATTTTCCACAGATGAATTATGATGGGTCCGTGGAATATGAGCTCACAAGGTTATTTAGTTTTGTTGATTGTCAACTATAAGCATATTTATATATACACAAAAAATCACATTGTTTGACATTAACGGAAAATTTGCTAGAGTTTGGACGACATAATGGAAAAGCAAAACTGCAAGGCTTAATATACCTTTTTTTTCAATATAGTAGACTAATTATTATAAATAAGGCCAAAGTAAACTTCTGGTCCCATAACTTTTGTATAGGTCTCAATTGGATCCTATAACTTTTTTTATTGCACTTTTAGTCTCATTTTTTGCTCAGGTTGTAGATTTCGTCTCGTGTTGTACTTCTAATCTCAAATATTTGGGTCAGGTAGCAGAATTAGTATCGTATCATTTGGTCAAATTGTAGAATTAGTCTCATATTTCTGGGTCAGAAGTAGAATTTGTAACATCCCGACTTTATGAGGGATTCATTTCATGGTGTTTGAGGTGTTTTCTTAACACTTGAAGTGTTGATAATGATAACGGATATGAGGTGAATCTAGAGATGGAAAATTGGAGCATTAAGGGACTCAAATACAAGTGAAAAAGGGACCCTTTGCAAAGGAGAAAGATGATATGAGGGCTAAAAAGTGGATTTTTGAAGAGTTGATGTGGAATGGTAAAATTGTAATTTACTTTTCCAGCTCACGGGCACGCGTCGGCGAGATAGTGGCTGTGAACTGGCCAGAATATAAATTATGGGCAGCAACTTGAGAATTCACTTTAGGGACCATTTTGTAGCGTTTTTATAGATAGAAGCTCTTCCTAGTGAGAGAAGCTGTTGTGGAGATCATTCCCTTCAAGTTTTCATCAAGATTCAAGAGGTAGGATGCTTAAATTCTCTCCTTGAACCTCTTTTCTACCTTGCATTTGAGTTTTTTGGAATTTCATATTACTCCTCTCATAGTTTTGGGCTGCTTTCGGCTCCTAATGTTCATGCATGTTAATTTTGAGCTTAGATTCATGTTTCCCTTTATGAAAAGCTTCAAATATGTGATTTTCATGAGAATCCATGAAAGATTTGATGAGTTTTGATTTTGAGGGGAGTGGGCTTGCATGTTCGATTTTGGAGTGAAAATCTTCATGCATGTGATGTTTAATGATAGATTTGTGTTTAAAATGAGTTTTAATCAATTGTTTCCAAGTTTCATGAAGTTTTGAGCTGGTTTGAGTGATTTCGGGGACTAAAGCACATTTTCTAAAAGTATGAAGAAGAACATTATTTTCTGATTTTTGGGCAGCTAACCGCCGATCTCGTCGCGGGTGAGGTTACCGGCAAGGCCTCACAGCGAGCTGGCGGCAAGGGACCAAAAAGATAGTTTTCTGCACTGTTGTTGATGGTCCAGATTATAGGGTTAATGTATGACTGTATGATGATCTAATACGTTAATGATAGATAGAATATGTGGGTTGTATGTTCAGGTAAGATTATGCTTGTTTATGAAAATATGTATATGGATGTTGTATATAGAGAATATGATTTGATGATATGAATAGTGTCATGAGCATACATGATAGGATGATGTTAATGTTAAATAGTGATGGTAAAGCTAATGATGATGATGAATGAGAATGAATAAAATGTACGAGTTGCATAACCACTACAGAAAAAGAAAACACAATCACCACAGTTAATGATGATTGAGGGTAGTGGTTCGTCACGCCCGGAGGCCATTGGATTTGTGTTCATATCAGAGGACGCCCTGGAAACCAATGTTGGTCGTACCACATGGTGCATGGTTCAGGTGGCGCGTCGGCCACGACCAGTGATGAATGTAAAGGAAAAGAAAAAACGATAACGAAAGCAATTGTATGATTCTACATATGCATTGATGGTCTGGTAAGTATACTTGACTCCTATGTTATAGGTTCCATGTTCGTAAGTATGGCTGATGTTATTATTAATCATGTACATGATGACTGATATGATGGATGATAATGGTATGATGTTAACTTTCTAGCTGTGATATGGATTAGTTGTTAGTTCTATATATATATATGTAAGTGTTTGATGCAAGAACAAGGATCAGTGGGTAACTAGAGTTTAGTATCATATTGAGAATTCTCGAATTCTCGAATTCTCACTCCATCCACATTTACAATTGTCAATCCTGAAGTTTCTCCTGCTGATTACCACAGAGGACGTGTTTGTGCCTCCTCTATATGCCAATTGGTGTGATTCTAGTGGATGGATCAATTGAATGAATGAGATTTAACAAATTTTTAGATATGAGAAGTAGGGATTCATTTTGCGTTGTGGTTTGCTCTATATAACCTACAATGATTATATTCTATAAGAACATATGTGTGTATGTTAGACAGTATAATAACAAAGGTGTATGTTGTCACTAGTCAAATGGAAATGAGATCTCTAATCTACGATTTTATCGATTTAATGGCGACTTTTTCTTCTTCAATGAATTTGTCGCCACCCATTCTAGACTTCTAATGCGATAAATGTTATTGGAGCTTTCACAGCTCCAAAGCTCTCAACAGTGACAAAAAGACCAAGACTCATAGTGAAAGATACCTCAACCAGGGTTCACTCAAATTGATTATTTTTTGAATTAATTAATTTGAATGAACATACATGAGTGATCATCATAAATAGTCATGAACATTTTTCACTGAAAGTTTATACATATTGTCAATAATATAGTGTATACTATTATATAACAAAGGAAAATTGTCAATAATATACATTATATACAATATACTAGTGTATATATATATAGTATATAATAAATATTCAAGCTTTTAAAATTTGGACCTCCTTTTATTTGGGCTTTTATTTTCAAGCCCATATATTGTATTTTAGTCAGACCGGGGCAGACTCTGAGACCCATGATTAGGTCTATACCGTACATAAGTAGTGGTGAGCTTTTATTATTAGAACATTTTACAAGTTCTATATGCCACTTAGTGTGCTTCTAGTGGATGGATCACTTGAACGGATGAGATTTAACAAATTTTTAGATATGAGAAGTAACCGATCCATTTTGTGTTATGGTTTGCTTTATATAAACTGCAATGACTATATTCTATAAGAACAAAAGTGTGTGTTGTTAGTACTCAAATAGAAATTAGATTTATGTTCTACGATTTCATCGATTCATGACGGCTTATACTTCTTCAAAGAATCTGCCACTTCCAATGCAATAAATATTATCGAAGATTTCTCAGCTCTAAAGCTCTCAACGACCACAAAAAGACTCATAGTGATAGATACCTCAACCAGAGTTCATTCAAATTTATTGTTTTTTAAATTGATCAATTGATTAATTAATTCACTCGAATGAACACACATGAGTGCTCATCATAAACCGTTATTATTGATCCAATCAATTTATGACTTGAGAGACATGAATGTTCATTTGTAAAAGGTTATGATCATTCATTAATGATTGAATATGAATGGTTAAATAACAAAGGAAAATTATCATTAATATATATTATATACTATATACTGATGTAGATATATATAGTATATAATAAATATTCGAGCTTTTAAAATTCCAACCCTTTTTTCTTAGGGTTTTTTATTTTCGAACCTATATTGTCTTTTTCCAACCCTTTTTTCTTAGGGTTTTTTTATTTTTGAACCTATATTGTCTTTTTGGCGGACCGACATACTCAAGCCTGGCAAACTCTGAGTCCCAAGATCAAGTCTATATTGTACATGAGTAGTGATGAGATTTTATTATTAGCACATGTTACAAGTTCTATATGCCACTTGGTGTGATTCCAGTTGATGGATCAATTGAACGGATGAGATTTAACAAATATTTAGATATGAGAAGTAGGGGATCCATTTTTGTTATGGTTTGATTTATATAAACTGCATTGAGTATATTCTATAAGAACATAAGTGTGTGTTAGATAGTATAAGAACAAATGTGAGTGTGTCTTGTCAGTAGTCAAATAGAAATGTGATCTATATTCCACGATTTAATCGTTTTAATGGTGAAAATTTATATATATTGTCAACTATTATATAACAAAGGAAAATTGCCAATAATAAATAATAAATAATATATAATATATACTAGTGTAGTTAAAATTTTGACTTTTTTGGGTTTTTATTTTCGGGCCCATATTGTATTTTTATCGGGCCGGGAGGGCTGAGACCCATGATCAGGTTTATATCGTAAATGAGTTGCTATAAACTTTTGTTATCAGCATATTTTACAAGTTCTATATGTCACTTAGTGTGATTCTAATGGATGGATCAAATGAACAGATGAAATTTATCAAAATTTTAGAAATGAGAAGTAGGGGATCCATTTTGCGTTATAATTTGTTTTATATAAAATGTAATGATTATATTCTATAAGAACAGAAGTGTGTGTGATAGGCAATATAAGAACAAAGGTGTGTGTTTTCAGTAGTGAATGGAAATAGCATCTCAGTTCTACGATTTCATCAATTTCATGGCGGCTTCTTGTTCTTCAACGAATCATCAACCGCCTATTCCAAACTTCCGATGCGATTAATGTTATCGGTTCTTGTCCAGCTCCAAAGCTCTCAACAGCCACAAAAAAGACTCAAAGTGAGAGATACTTCAATCGAAGTTCATTGAAATTAGTTATTTTTTGAATTAGTTAATTAATTAATTTGAATGAACAGACATGAGTGCTCATAAAAAACATTCGTGAACATTTATTTATTATTTAGGAAACCAGCTTAAGACGGGAGAGACATGATTGTTCAATTTTAATGTTTGAATCTTAACAAAAATGAATATTCATTTAAGAAAGGCTATCACAAGTCATTAATGTTTGAATCTAAAAGGTTATAGATATTTTCATTAATATGCAATATACTACTATTACAAAGGAAAATTGTCATTAATATATATTATATACTATATATTGATGTAGATATATATAATATATTGTAAATATTCGATCGTTTAAAATTTCAACCACTTTTTGTTTGGGCTTTTAATTTCGGGCCCATATTGTATGTTTGTCGGATTGGGCGGGCTCTAAGACCCATGATTAGGTCTATCTGTACACGAGTACCGATGAGCCTTTATTATTATTATCACATTTCACACGTTCTATATATCGGTTTGTGTGATTCTAGTGGATAGATCAATTGAACGGATGAGATTTAACAAATTTTTAGATATAAAATAGGAGATTCATTTTCTGTTATGGTTTGCTTTATATAAATTGCAATGATTATATTCTATAAGAACATAAGTGTGCGTGTTCAACAGTATAAGAACAAAGGTGTGTGTTGTCGGTAGTCGACTGGAAAAATGGGATTTGTGTTATACGATTTAATCAATTTCATGGTGGCTTCTTCTTTTTCAATGAATCTGCCACCATCTATTCCAGACTTCCAATGCGGTAAATGTTATTGGAGCTTTCCCAACTCCAAAGCTCTCGACGGCCACAAAAAGACACATTATGAGTTATACATCAATCACGTTCATCATAAATAGTCACGAACATTCATTTATTATTGATGAAATCAGTTTGATACGGGAGAGACATGATTGTTTAGTTTTAATGTTGAAATCTGAACAGAAATCAATATTCATTTATGAAAGGTTATGACCAACCATTAATATATGAATCTAAAAGGTAATATATATTGTCAATAATATATTATATAGTGTTATATAACAAAAGGAGAATTGTCAATATTATATTTAATATGCTATATACTAGTGTAGATATATATAGTACATAATAAATATCCGAGCATTTAAAATTAGGACCTTTTTGTTTGAGCTTTTATCATTAGCGCATTTTACAAGTTCAATAATCCACTTAGTGTGATTCTAGTGGATGGATCAAATAAACATATGAGATTTAACAAAATTTTAGATATAAAAAGAAGGGGATCCATTTTGCATTATGGTTTGCTTTATATAAACTTCAATGATTATATTCTATAAGTACAAAACTGCGTGTATTAGACAATATAAAAACAAAGGTGTGTGTGCTTTCTGTAGTCAAATGGAAATGTGATCCATGTTCTTTCATGATTTATTACCCTATTATATTTTTGTTAGGGTACCAAAGTGTTAAAGGTGCAAAGAACAGGGTACAAAAATATCACTTTTGAAAGAACAGGGTACCAAAGTGTCACTTTTGAAAGACTAGGGTACCAAAGTGAAATCGGTCCATAGAACACGATACCAAAGTGTAATTTACCCATAATATAAATATTAGGCAATCTGATTTACATACTCAATGAGTCTAATCCCAATGATAAGATGAAGTATAATTGATATGTGTGTCTTATATCAAAAACCATGAAGTGCAATGTGAAATGAGAGTTAGAGAAAATTATCAAAATGTAATAATCCATCTAATTCAAATGAAAATTCGGTTTATGGAGATGATGACAATAATAATAAATTATTATTGTCAATGCTCTCTGATTTTCTACTCATATCTGATATGAAAAAATGGTTGATAGATACTGGTGTTACAAGGAACATTTGTTTTAATAAAGAAACTGTACTTCTCCTTTGAAGAAAGGGATGATGAAATCTACCTTGTTAATTCTGGAACTACCAAAGTTTTAGGAAAAGGAAAAGTTGTGATTAAGCTCATATCTGGAGAGAGTTTGCAACTAAATGATGTTCTATATGTAGCTACTGTTAGAGAAAATTTAACTTCTGTTGCTTTGTTGATGAAAGTTGGGATTAATGTGACATTTGAATATAATAAGATTATAATGACAAAGAATAATGTTTTTGTGGGTGAGGGTTATAGTAATTTAGGACTGTTTGTATTAAATGTTGATGATATGAATACATTTTCTGTTTATATGTTTGATTCCTATATGTGGCATGCTAGATTAGGACATGTTAATAGCAAATATTTTAAAAATTTGCAACATCTTGGGCTAATATCTAATATTGATAATATTGATGTTAGTAAGTGTGAAATTTGTGGAGAAACAAAGTTGACTAAAAATTCACATTTTTCTACTCAAAGAGAAACTGAGTTATTATCTTTGATACATACTGATTTGGGTGATTTGAAACAAATAGAGATTAGAGCTCGTAAAAGGTATTATGTTACTTTTATTGATGATTTTTCTAGATATACTAGAGTGTATTTATTGAGAATAAAAGGTTTATGAAAAAAATATTTTTTATAAAACTAAGGTAGAAAACCAATTGAATAGAAAAATAAAGAGAATTAGATCTAATAGAGGTGGAGAATATTTGTTCTTGAATGATCTTTGTGAAAAAGAAGGAACAATACATGAGATAACTCCACCTTATTCACCTCAATCAAATGGAGTAGCTGAAAGGGAGAATAGAACCTTAAAAGAAATGATGAATGTTTTACTTGTTAGTTTTGGAGCTTCTGATAATTTGTGGGGTGCAGTTTTGTTATTTGCTTGTTTTCTATAAAATAGAATTCCTCATAGGAAGACCGATAGACGACATATGAATTGTGGAAAGGTTATGCACCTATTTTGAATTATTTGAAAGTGTGGGGGTGTCTTGCTTAATTTTTATCAACTGATTATAAAATGAAGAAAGTTCGTTCTAAAACTGTTGATTGTATGGTTATTGGTCATGCTCAACAATCTGCTACTTATAGATTTCTTATTTTGAAAAATGATGATGTTTTGAGCAAAATCACAATTCTTAGAACAAAAGATGCTGGATTTTTTTAGAATTTTTATCCTTTGAAAGTTTCGTATTTGCCTAATAAACTTGATTAACTATACTAGGCCTGACATAGCTTATGCTATGTGTAGATTGAGCAGATACACTCATTGGGAGCCCTTGGTAAGGTTATTGAGATATTTGTGAGGTACCATGAACTATGGTATACTATATAGTGGATTTTCCACTGTATTAGAAGGATACAGTGATGCTAACTGGATTTTAGATTCAGATGAAACAAAATCCACTAGTGGCTATGTGTTTATGTTTGGTGGTGGGGATGTCACATGGAAGTCAACTAAACAAAATATTATAACTAGGTCCTCAAGGGACTTTGAGTTTGTTGCTATGTAGTTAGTTGGTCCTAAGACTGAGTGGTTGAAAAACTTCTTAGCAAATAAATATCTCATTGGGTGACAAGCCAACACCATTAATATCGTTACACTGTGATAGCCAAATTGCGATAACTACGGCTAATAATAAAACCTTCAATGGTAAAAGTAGACATATTCGATTGAGACATGACATTGTGAGACAACTGCTAAAAGATGGTATAATCTTAATTGATTTTGTAAGATCAAATGTTAGTCTTTCAGATCCGTTAACGAAGCCTCTTGAACAAATTATTGAAACATTGAGAGGAACGAGACTAAGGCCAATTTGAAATTAACTGCGATGACAACCCAACCTTTGTGATTGGTGATCCCATGAAGAAGGTTCAATGGGTAAGAACAAGTTGTTTGTTAGTTTTGTTAGCATTAAAAATTGTTATATCCTATTCCTATGGTGTGAGAAAGTGCTAGACTACATTTTTGGTGAGGATGACTAAAACTCTTAATTATTTCATAATCTTACGAGACTGTGTATTTAGTGCATGTACAATTCATGAAATCACTTATACGAATGTGGAGTGGGGCCGCTCCTATGAGTTTATGGTAAAAATATCTAAAGCATTCGTTATGAACTAGGTGTGCGCATGGCTGAAATAACGTGCAAAAAGCGACGTTAATAGTGAAATGCGGGGGTATAATCTGACCCTTAGTAAATCTGTTACATACCCAGAGTTGTTGGTTGATAGAAGCACGCTTCACTAACATCTATGTGTATAAAAAATTACTGGTCTAGGTCTAGTTCAAGTCGTTAGTGACACTAGATACAATGATTTATCCATGTGTAAAAATCAGGGTGGCGCCTCATTTATCTTAGTTTTATTAATGAAAATTGTTTTTATTAATTAAATAAAGATAAGGTAAATATCTTTTGAAAAGATATAGGATTTGAATTAAAAGATATTAAGGTAATATTTTTATTCAAAATTATTAGGAATTAGTTATAACCACCTAAGGAGTTTGGGTTGTTATAAAATTCCTCCAAGACTAACATGAGAATTTCGCCTAGCTCCTTTACTTGGGGTGGAAGATTTGATCTTGCATTTTAAAGTTTAGGATATAGGCAAAGTCGACTTTTATATATAAATATTAAAGTAATATTTAAATTATAAAATCAAATTCTCATGACTCATTCCAACCAATAGGATTTGAGCAAATAAAGATTTGATCTCAAGATTTGATCTTTGAGAGTCAAATTCGATTTGCCCATTTAATTTTGAATTATAATATTAAGTTTAATATTATAAATCAAAAGATATATTGAGATATCTTAGGATATCCAATATCTTAGAGATATCCTAATTGGATTAGGATTCCCTAAAACTAGGAATGAGAACACTATAAATAGAGGCACTAGGCGCCTATCTCAAAGACAATACACAACACACATCAATTCTTGGTTAGACCAAGAATTTCGCCTAGAGCTTCTATTGAGAGTGAAAACTCGCCTAGCCCAATCAATCTTGATAATCAAGAACACTTCTTGATTATTCAAGAATCATAGATATAGTTCCTATATTCACTTGGGAAGAAGCGAAGGAGGCTAGCACCTAGGCATCTGCCAAACTGCTCGTGTGGATCACCGGTAGAGGAAGGACACTCAGTGGACTTCTCAAATTCGCGAACACGATAAGTCACCGATTGAAACTAGGTAAACATCTTTTCTTACTTAGTATAAACATAGTTAGTGGATCCTGGAAGGAATCACAGAGTTAGCATTTTAGTTTTTATCGAATTTTAGTTTAAAAAATTTTAATTTTTCCGCTGCGCTCCCTCTGTGATTTCCCAACATTGACATACCGCTAGTCGAAAGTGACATTACTGTCTCAAGATTGTGAATCTTAGACGAGTAAATCACTCTCGATGAAGGAAAGAAGTGGCCTAGGGTGTAGGCAACAAGAATCTATGGTGATAGATCTTGGAGACTTCTTGAGTTGAGTCAAAAGTACGTTCTTGAATGAGATACTGAAGGAGTTCAGTATGCGAGATTTCAAGAAGAGATTCATGCCGATGAATCACGTTTCGGTCCTTAGCAAGAATCAGTGTTTCCTGAGACACATGATGAGCAAAGGACACATGATTGGCATCCCTTATGCTTTGGCAAGAGGATCCATCATGTTGTACCAGACTCAATATAACCCTTGGCCTTTGAATGACGAGCTGTGACCCTGTTGAGGTCCCCGGGAAGCTGTCATTAGGGTCCTTAAGCGCTTATGAAGCACTAAGGACGAATTCTTGGTTTATGGAAGAATTAATGTGTAAAGTGTTACACAAAGCCCATTATTCAAGCCAACCAAGACTGATCGCAGTTGAAATGTATTCCCTGAACATAGTAATCGTAAAGTTGGAATGGTTCCAAGCAGAGTACGATTACTGATTCTACAAAGAATGGGTTAGTCGCGTAGAGACGCAGACTGTAAAAACTAGTGTCTGAAGTACACTTGGTGGTCAGCCTGTGGGACAGGAAGACACCAAGAGGGAAAGAGTTCCCCACTGATGTTCCGATAGTGATAAGCACTCAGACAAGATCGCCTAGAGATGGTGATATTAAGATATGATAAACATAGCAGTCGAGGACGTTTTGCCAAATCCTCTGAATGAAACCCCAGCACAGGTCTTACATAAGTACTAAGTAATGTCAAGTGGGAATTAGACACATTAATGGATGTTCCTAAGTGTTAGGAACAGTTTGATTAATGATTGTACCTAGTGCAAGTGGGAGTTTGATGGAGATTGTGCCCTAAGGCCAATCATCAAATAGATATGTTGTGAACATATCAATTAATTTATAGAGATAAATTAATGGTTATCACATTATTAGCATGTTTACTGTGATAACAGTCCGTGATTAATTATAAGATAATTAATCTAAACTGTCCCTAGTCGATCATTCGAGTGGGAACTTGAATCGAACTAAGACCAGCATGACCTCGGTGCATAGGGATGCATGCACTAGATGCTGTTACGAGTGTCATGGTGCAATTACGTAAGGAGTTACGAGTTGCTGGACTGACCCGAAGAATCCTACTTGGTTTAAGTCATTAGCTAGTTTCTCCTGGTACACCTCTCACGATGCCCTCAAGACCTGAGGTCTTCATTATTCCGGCGTTGTAGTTGTCAGACTTTGGCTTAGTCTAACGTTTCCCGTAGCAGGGTAGCCATAAGGGCTAAGTACGGGTTTGGTTGATTACCGTGCTGAGGAATATGGTTGACCAAGACGAAATTTTGTCCCTCATAGAGATGGGAGATATTTTACTGGGCCCCTCGATGAGTCTGTCCAAGGAATGTGTGGCCACACTAGAAATTGGGACTTACTCAAGGAATCGAGAAAGTTGGAGGTATGGATTTTGATGACTTTCCCATGCCTGATCCATTACCGGAATATCGTAGGACAAAAAGGGAATTGACAAGGCAGTACTGAGGTTAAGTCGTTTCGGGCGTTAAACGATAACTCACGTGTTTTGGGTAGTCGTGATGGCTTGCTAGAGTCCGCTCTCGACTTGTAAGTCAT